>JNBR01000075.1:0-92780 GCA_002081595.1 Achlya hypogyna | reverse complement strand
ATACTGAGCCATCGCCTCTACACGGAAACGAACGGCAGCGATGATGATTTGCTTTGTGGACTCTTCGAGCTCCGACTCCTCCGTCTTGGCGCGAATCGTGTCGGTGTAGAGCTCTTCGTCCTCCTCGACGACCACGTCGTCGTCGTCTGCGTCGACTTCCAAGTGCTCATCAACCTCGGCTTCCTCGGCGTACTCTTCCTTCGGGTACTTTGGCTTGGTCCAGTTGAAGCCGCGAGCTGCGAGCGCTTTGTCACAGATGAACTCGAGCGCGGCGCACACAGCCTCGCCGTAGCCCTGCTTAAGCTTCGTGGCGGGAAAATCAAGGGAAAAGCCCATCATTTTAAGTGCAAGGATGAGCTTGTTGACGCTCGTGTTGGGATCGTCGTATTTGTCGACGACGAACTCTTGTTCGCATAGCTTCATGAGGAACACCACAAGGTCCACGAAGCTCTTCCACTGAGCACTACACCAGCGGGGTTAGGCACTGTTCACGACCACGCGCGCACCTGGAGTTGGTGGCCGCGAGTGCAAACTGCGTGTCCGTGTACGGGACAAAGTTCTTCTTCTTCGAGAGCTCTTTGTCGTAACCAAGGATGCGCAACTTCTCCAACACGTTACCCATGAGAGTCACGGCCGTGTCCTAGCCGCGCACATCAGCTCCAAGCACCAAGGAAGCAACGGGCAGACATCGCGGTTGCGCGGCTCCTTGTTGCCTTCATCCTTCGTGCCAGCATCCACGTCTTCCCCGTCGTCGGCCATGCTCCTCTTCAACTGTGAAAGGTCGGGCACGAAATCGATCTTATTGGTTTCATCCGGATACCGAACGCTAGGGGTAGGGGGTCGGCCTATTAAATCCCAGCAAAAACATCAATGTATCAACAGGTAAAATGCGTCTATTTGGCAGCACAGAAGACCGCGTTCAAGACGCTATTGCTCTAGCTACGGTTGCGCTTCCGAGACGCGTGTACATGCTACGCCACGCATTCAGATGAGTCTGACGGCCTTGGAAGTACCGTGGCAGCGGAAGTGGTTCCATCGGCCTTTCGCGAGTTGCCGTTCGTAGGAACATCCTATGGTTGACAGATGACATTGATCTGCTTGCAATGGGAGGATCTCACAATGGGCTCACCGCGCTTGGCTGCTTCGATGGCGGCGTAGTGGTCGCATTCCTGCGAGATATGAGGAGTGTTGGCGAGGAGGGGACGTACCAGCAGGTGCAAGTCGAGACTCTTTTTCATCGACAAAAGGTAGATATGAGAGCATATGTGCAGGCCGCGTCGATTGGTCTTGAATTCTCTTTTGAAGAAGTCTTCAAATGTGAGTGTTTCCTTGGGCTGGAAGGCGACAATGCGGCCGTCTAATCTAACGTTATTGACACCGGCGGGTGATACAACGCACCTCGCAGCATGCCCATGGCCTCCGACGACAAAAGACGTTCGCGCTTGACGGAGAGCATGCTGAAGCGTGCCTTCTGGAGGTGCGGGCATAGCTCTTGTTCAGGCAACGCCCGTAGCACCTGGAGCCTCTCGAGGGTCGAATCGTCCACGATGTGCGGCTCCAGCGGAATCAAAGGCGGACGTCCGACCTTTCGTTTAGGTGGTGGTATCTCGTCGTCGTCCTCGGAGACAGGATGTGGTTGGGGCCGGGTGCGAATCTGCTTGGACTTGGGTTCCGTATGTGTCGGCCTCGGCTCTGGTGATGGAGATGGCGCTGGCGTCGAAGGCTTCGAGGTGATAGGTTTGGGCAACTTTGATGCACTGGTTTTGACCGGCGCTGCTCCGTGCGAAACGCGAACACATTTCTTTAGTAGGTCATGTGACTGAAGCACGATAGCAGCCGCGTCAAGCTTGGTCGCGACGGGCGCCTTCGGCAAGCCCCTGGGCGGAGGTATGGTAAAGCTCATGTGCATGGCATTCAGAGTCGATTGAACTTCATTGCACGCGGCCTCATAGACCATGTCATCGTCGATCGTGCAGAGTAGGGTGACGAGGTCTTGGACGAAGCTGGCGTCATCCTTGTATCGCGCCTCATGCAGACGCACGCGGATCTCGCGCAGTTGCCACACATACACACTGGATGATATGCCGGTACAGGCGCGGAGAGTATTTGCCAAGATGAAGCTGTAGGCCGCCGACCGGGCCACGTCCGTGGCCATGCCGACACTTCGAATGAATCATCGCGGGCTCCGATTGGCTGAAAATCGACATATTATCGGGTTCAGTTTTGGAAACGCACATGCTGCCTCTCGAGCCGCTCCTTCGAGCTCCCAGGCAATGGATGCTCCAGACACGTTCCTCCGGAGCAAGAACGCCAACGGAGGCGACCGACAGCAGCCCGGCCAAGTAAACTCGCGGAAAACGATGCGGTCACTTCTCATCCTGGATCGTTGTTGGCACTGGATGCGTGTGCTGTCATGAGAAAACAACCCAAATCTTAGTCCGCTTCGAGAAGGTTTCTGATTAGCCAAAGGGGCCATGCACCGCAGGCACACTTTTAAATGGAATGGCCCTTCACCGGCAACCGCTGCGTCAGATTGCTAATTGTTGGTGACGCATAATTTCCGGAGGAATAGCATCAAACGCATCTCTAGTTGCGCCGAGGGCATTCGCTTGTTGTGATCGACATCGGTATCGACCCCTGAGCAAGTACAGTGGATTCGCGAGCGGCGCGCAGCCATCGTGCGACGAGACGAATCGCGTCATCCAGTATACTATACATATTTTCTACCTCACTAAAATTGTGCTTTTCTGGCCTCGTTTTGTGCAAGCTGTCAAAGTGCAAGGACAAGCAGGTTGCACGGGCAAACGCGCCAGACTATCCGAGGCTTCAACCAGCTCGAGCCAATGGCGCAGGGGTTTCTCACATTCTCGACACTTTCAGCCCCTGGTACCCTGAGAACAACGTCACTAAATCATCCACCACTGCCTCAAAGCTTCAACACTCAAGTCATGCTCCGACGCCATGTTTTTATCACAGCACTCGGGCGCACGATTGATTTACTGTAGCCATGCGTCCAATGCTGCCTGCTCATGGCCTAGCGCACACTTGGATCGATGCGCTAACGAGGCTTCGCATGCGGTTGGTGCTTGCGGGATCGCGCCGTTCGCGGTGAAGACCCCAGCGTCCGCGCATCGTGCCGACCAGCGCCGATTACTCTCCGCGGAGCCCTCGTCCTCCTCTTCATCGCATCTCGCGCCAAAAAGAAAGGCGGCTGCGACAAAGAACGCTCACGAGCGAACATTCGCCTAAAGATCCCATCGCATTGATTGGCCAAAAATCACTCGCACGTGCACCCCGGGGCACGCGAAAAGCTGGCGTCAACAAACCATTCCCCGAATTGCCATGTTCGCGTCGGTCGTCCGGTCCCAATCGCGTGCCCGTAAAGCGCCGCGAGAGACTTCCATGGATCTCAAAGTTATGTCTAGTCGCCAAGCGTACGTCCTTCGTCCGTGCGTTGGCCTCGCGCTCGGCGCGCAATAATGGTACGATGCGTGCAGGACCATCTTGGTCTTATGCTGCTTCGCAGTTGCCCTCAAGTTTGATGGCCGCAAGGCCGTCGTGCGCCTCTCCGGTATGGCGATGCTTGGCATGGCTATGTCGCTCTCGCGTGATGGTACGCAATTTGACACGTGTATGGGGATCATAACTATTGTGCGCAGCGGTGCTCTGCCAGGCGAGTGAAGCCATGGAGGGTGTTTCCAAGGATGGCAAGGACGACGACGCCGTAAGCCGCATCATTGACCAATTTGGCTCGAAGATCGGCGAAATCTCTTTTGGTGGCTTCCTCGGTTTCTGCTCTGGTGCTGCGGTGAAGCAAGTGGGCAAGGCCGCCGCCGTGAGCATCGGCATTATCTTTGTCATGGCTCAGGTGCGCTGTAATCGTATCGAATCGTAAGGACTCACTGTTTGCGTCCAGCTCGCGGCCTCCAAGGGCTACATCAACATCAACTGGAGCAAGGTCGAGAAGGACGCGATCGCTGCCGTTGACCCGGATGGGGATGGTAAGATCACGCAGAAGGACTTCAAGATCTGGTGGAAGCGCTTCCTCGAGTTTGCCCAGTACAACTTCCCTTCGTCGAGCGGCTTCGCGGCCGGCTTTGCAGCGGGCATTTACATTTAAGTTACACCATAAGCAACTCACGGCTTGGTGTCGTTATCCTCTATTGGGCATTGTACGGCCTTGGCCGATGGTCAATGAAAAGCGCCTCTGCATCGAGCACCAAGCGCCACTAATCGCCCATTGCACGTGGCTGTTCGCACGCGCGGCCATGCACCCGCCGTGCCTCGGTTACTCGTGCGTGATTCATGCACCGTCAACTTCTTTGCCGCCACGACGGGTCGCACTTGCAGGAGCGTTTCGCAAGATGGCGGCGCCGTCCGCCATGACGTCGACGCCGTCGCGTGGCATGCTGAGGTGGCAGCTCGTATCCGGATGCGCTTGCGCTGCCTCGTATAAATACCAATGTTGCGTATCACGCTAGAACCACCCAACTGACGATTCAAGGTGGTCCCAGCTGCGACTGGCCAAACGCAGGCTATCTGGGCTCTTTGATAAGAAAACTGCAAGGGCGCTCTGTCCGTGTGCTCATTTCTTCATGCCTCTGTTCCAGGCAGGTGCGGGCGAGCTGATGGGGAAGTAAAGTTGCGTGTGCATATCCTATCTTTGCTCTGTGCAACCGCTGTCCGGATACGTCGGCAAATTTGCCGGGCGGATTAAATTACATACAATGGAGCAGTGCGCGCCATTAAAATTAATGTCAGTTTTGGTTTTGCACATGCTGCGAACAAACTCCCCGCACGAGGCCGGCTGGTGTCGGGATGCGAAGAAGGCCCCGGGCATGGACGCGGCCCCGGGGCGCCAGGCCAAGCCGCTCTTCGCGCCACGGCCTCGGCGCGTCACCTCGCCGGAGCTCATCTTCCGCGACTCGTCCCTCGACCGGTGTGTAAACGCTTAACGCCATGCACCCATGCCTCGTAGGTGCGAAAAAGAAGAGCTTTGTCGTCAAGACGAGGTCGACGCGCTTCTCGGTGACCGCGCCAAGTGGCAGTTCCGCCCTATCCAACGACCGGACGTTGAACTCACGAGCCCGCCGACGCGCGCGGGTAACCCTGTGATCCTCGACTCCAAATTCCACGAGCTGTCGACACCGACGCCCGAGTACTCGGTTGCACTCTTCTCGCGTCCCAAGAAACCCAGGCTCACATCGCTCAGCTCGTCTTGTTGATTCCATGTCCAAATATGTCCATCTCCGCCGGGCGCTGCTGTATATCCTCCACGTCGACTGCGTCCGTCGTCCTCCCACCGATCCTAGACCAAACAGCCCTTCGCATCCCTTGTAAAAGCAATCTGTACAGCCCCTTCTTGACTTGGCTTCTCGTTATCCATGAAGCACAATGGTTGCGCAAGGCTGCGCTCCCGCAAAGGCCTGCAGGCCTGGTCTCCTCCCCCACAGCCATCGTGGTGCCATCGCTCTGCGATCCTGATTCGACATTGTGGCACACATACTTAGGTAATATTGACACAACGTTCGCCGGGTGTGGGCAGTTGCATGACGAGGGCCGGCGCAAGTAAATGCGCAGCGGCGTTGTGATGCAACGACACTGGGTTCAGTGCCACGCTGGCAGCCGCGAGTCGTCGCTGCTGGCAGGGCGGGCCACACGCCGCGGAAGTCGTCTTAGGCGCGGTCGTACGCGAGGATGGGCGAGAGCCACTTTTCTGTGATTTCAACACTCTGCTTCTTGCGAGCGGCGTACGCCTCGACCTGGTCCTTGGCGATCTTGCCGACAGCGAAGTACTGCGACGCCGGGTGAGCAAAGCAGAGCGCGCTCACGGAGGATGCCGGCATCATCACGCAGTTCTCGCTCAGGTGCAGACCGAGCGCTTCAGCCCCAAGCACGTTCCACATCGAGCGCTTCTCCGTGTGGTCCGGCTGGCTCGGGTACCCGGGGGCGGGGCGAATGCCATCATACTTGACCTTGAGTAGCTCCTCCTGCGCCAGCTCCTCCTGCGCCGCGTAGCCCCACAGACGGACGCGCATGTCGCGGTGAATGTACTCGGCAAAGGCTTCCACGAGCCGGTCACCGATGGCCTGCGCCATGATCTTCGAGTAGTCGTCGTGCCGCGCCTCGTACGCGGCGCCGAGTTCTTCAACGCCGAAGCAGCCCACGGCAAACATACCCATGTGGTCATCCAGCCCCAGCTCAGCGGGCGCCACAAAGTCGGCGAGCGACAGATACGGCTCGTCCGTTTCCTTCTCGACCTGCTGCCGCAGCATGTGGAAGGTCTCGAGCACGCGGGACGGGTTCTTCGGGTCGTAGATGACCACGTCCTGCCCGACGCGGTGGGCCTTGTAAATGCCCACAACGCCGCGCACCGAGAGCGCCTTGGAGGCGAGGATCTCATGCAGCATGCGCTGCGCATCGTCAAAGAGCTTCTTAGCCTCCGCGCCCACGTTCTCGTCGTCAAAGATCTTGGGGTACCCGCGGTTCGGGTACCGGCCACGCAGCTCCCAGGTCTGGAAAAAAGGGTTCCAGTCGATGAACGGTAGCAGCTCGTGCAGGTCGACGTTGTCGATCACGTGGTTGCCGAGAGCGTGTGCATGGCCGTGCGGGGGCTGCACGGCAAAGTCAATGGCGAGGCCGCGCTCGCAGATGCGCTCGTACGGCACGAGCTTGACGTCGTCAAGTGATGCGTAGTAGTCCTCCCGCATCTCTTCGTACTCCTCGAGAATCTCCTCGACGAACTCGGCCTTTTCGTCGGCCTTGAGGAGGTTACCGACGACGACGACGCTGCGGGAGGCGTCGAGGACGTGGATCACCGGGTGGTCAAGCGTCGCGTACTGCGGCGCGATCTTGACGGCGGCGTGCATCTTGCTTGTGGTGGCGCCGCCGATCATGAGCGGCTGCGTCATGCCCGCCTTGGCCATCTCCTTGGCAACGAACACCATCTCGTCGAGCGACGGTGTGATGAGCCCCGAGAGGCCGATGATGTCGACGTTGTGCTCCTTGGCCAGGCGAAGGATGTCTTCGCACGGCACCATGACGCCGGCGTCGATGATCTTGTAGTTGTTGCAGCCCAGGACGACGCCCACAATGTTCTTGCCAATGTCGTGCACGTCGCCCTTGACCGTGGCCATGAGCACCTTGCCGGCGTACATCGAGTCCTCGTCGTCGGCCTCGCCGATGATGCCGTTCGCCCTGTCCTCGGCCTGCTTGGCGGCCTTCTCCGCCTCCATGAACGGCAGCAAGTAAGCCACAGCCTTTTTCATCACTCGTGCGCTCTTGATGACCTGCGGCAGGAACATCTTGCCGGCCCCAAAGAGATCGCCGACCACGTTCATGCCGTCCATAAGCGGACCCTCGATCACGTGCAGCGGTCGCGCGCACAGTTGGCGCATCTCTTCGACGTCGGCGTCAATGTAGTCGGAGATTCCCTTGACGAGCGCGTGCGTAAGGCGTTCGCTCACAGGCTTCGTACGCCACTCCTGCTGGGACACCGCGGCACCGGTGCCGCCCTTCTTGGCGGCCTCGGCCTTCTCCCGCTCAATGACCGAGCGGTCGAGCAGCTTCTCGGTGGCCTCGGCGCTGCGGTTGAGGACGACGTCCTCGACGATCTGGAGCAGGTCGGCGGGGATGTCATCGTACACTTGCAGCATGCCAGCGTTCACAATGCCCATGTCCATGCCGGCCTGCACAGCATGAAAGAGGAAGACGCTGTGCATGGCCTCGCGGATAACGTTGACGCCGCGGAAGCCGAACGAGAGGTTCGAGACGCCGCCTGAGATCTTGCAGTACGGGTTCTGCGCCTTGATGACGCGGCACGCATTGATGAAGTCGACGCCGTAGTTGTTGTGCTCCTCCATGCCCGTAGCGATCGTCAAAATGTTCGGGTCGAAGATGATGTCTTCGGGCGGGAAGCCCACGGCGGGGCCCACGAGGAGGTCGTACGAGCGCTTGCAGATGCGCACTTTCTCTTCTTCGGTTGCTGCCTGGCCGAACTCGTCGAAGGCCATGACGACCATGGCCGCCCCGTAGCTCTTGACGATCTTGGCGTGGCGAATGAACTCGGCCTCGCCAACCTTGAGCGAGATACTGTTGACGATGCACTTGCCTTGGACGCACTTGAGCCCGGCCTCGACCACGTGGAACTTGGACGAGTCGATCATGAACGGCACCTTGGAGACGTCGGGCTCGGTCACAGCGATCTTCAGAAAGCGCTCCATGGCGGCAACGCCGTCGAGCATGCCGTCGTCAACGTTCACATCAACAACCATTGCGCCCTCCTCAACCTGCGCGCGGGCGACTTCCATCGCCGTGGCGTAATCGCCCTTGAGGATGAGCTTCTTGAAGCGAATCGAGCCGGAAATATTGCAGCGCTCGCCAACGTTCAAAAAGGCGAAGCGCTCCTTGGTCACGACGAGGTCCTCGAGGCCCGAGAGCCACATGAACGGCTCCTGTGGTGCCGGCTTGGGGCGCGGCGCGTGCTTGGCCGCGACGTCGGCGATGGCGCGGATGTGCTTGGGCGTTGTGCCGCAGCAGCCGCCGATCATGTTAAGCAGGCCTTCTTCGCAGAACTCGCCGCAGTACTCGGCCATGAGCACCGGGTCATCGTCGTAGCCGCCCATGGCGTTGGGCAGGCCGGCGTTGGCGTACACGGACACGAAGCACTCGGCTACGTTGGCGAGGCGCCGCAGGAAGGGCTTCATTTGGTTGGCGCCGAGCGCGCAGTTGAGGCCAATGCAGAAGGGCTTCGAGTGGCGAAGCGACACGTAAAAGGCCTCGGTCGTCTGGCCTGACAGCGTGCGCCCGCTCATGTCGACGATCGTGCCCGAGATGAAGAGAGGGATGCGCTTTTTCTTGTCTTCTTGATACTTGTCAACAGCGAAGACGGCCGCCTTGGCGTTGAGCGTGTCGAAGATGGTCTCGACGAGGAGGATGTCGCTGCCGCCGTCCATGAGCCCCTCGATTTGCTCGTAGTAGGCCTTGACGAGCTCGTCAAAGGTGACGTTGCGGAAGCCGGGGTCTTCGACGTTGGGCGAGATCGAGAGCGTTCGGTTCGTGGGGCCGATCGAGCCCGCGACGAAGCGAGGCATGAGCGGGTTCTTTGCCGTGAGCTCGTCACAAGCTTCGCGCGCGAGCGCCGCGCTCTCGTAGTTGATCTCGTACACAATGTCCTCCATGTGATAGTCGGCCTGCGCGATGGTTGTACCGGAAAAGGTGTTGGTACCGATGAGCTGGGAGCCGCCCTCAACCATGTACTCGGTGTGGATCTGTTTGATGACCTCGCGCTGTGTAATCGAAAGCAGATCGTTGTTGCCCTTCACAAGGTGCGGCCAGTCCTTGAAGCGCTCGCCGCGGTATTCTTCCTCGGAGAACTTGTGCTTCTGAATCATCGTGCCCATGCCGCCATCAAAGATGAGGATCCGCGTGGACATCAGCGCCGTCAGGTACTCGAAGAGGTCCGTCTCTCCGCGCACATACGGCGTCGCGAGGATCTCGGCGTGGCTCTTGGCGCCCATGGTCGTGCTCTTTGCTACTCGGGTAGTACGTGGGGAGCCAAGGACGCGGCCAGGAACGTGCCTCCGCCTGTGGTGGTTGGACGCAAATGCAGCTCTGCCACCCTCTTGCTCGGATAAGATTTGGGGGCACGATTATTTCCATCTTTTTATTGGCTCTTGCAAATTGTATACCCACACACGTGTTTTTATAATCCAGGTATTCTTGGATTTCCCAACTCTGCCTCATCCCGGCACAAGTCAAGTGTGCTGAGTGATGGATTGAGACATTCTAGAGAAGTTCACAGAGATCAAGACACTTGAGGAGCGGCGGATCCGTGGAATGTCGTGATTGCGTCATGCCGCCGTGGCGTTTTTTCACAGGCGGACGCGTGAACGGCGAGCGGCAGCTCGACGGCCATGAGAGCGCTGGCAGCGCAGTTCGTGGCCCTGGTAGGATGGAAGTGGGCACCTCAGCCTTCTCCGGTACCCGGCGAAACTAGCCCAATGCTCCGGAAGCGCTGGTTGAAGCAACGCACATCTTCTCATCCCTGAAAAGTCAAGTCGACATCTGGACGGCGAATCATCATCTCGCCAAAATCTTGTGGTGACCGCCTGCACCACCGCCCCATGCGTTGATGTTGCTCACGCATGAATCGCACAGGATGGTGACTAGCGAGGTGTCCGTCGTGACTGGATGGAGTTGCGAAGGTATGCACGAACCTCTGGTTAGCACAATCGACATGAGAGTCGAGAACTCGGTGGATACGAATTGCCATTGCAGTGCTTTTCTAGGTCCTGATGTCTATATCTGGCTTGCCGCCGTAGCTTGGTTCACGGCGATGTGGTACTCGAGGAGCTGCTCGGGCGTCACGGGGCCAGGTGACCCCGTCATGAGCTCGTTGCCCGTCGTGGACTTGGGGAAGGCGATCACGTCGCGCAAGCTACGCTGCCATGAGCAACCCGACGCGCCCAGCGGCCAAGGTACCTTGAGGCACCGCACAGAATCGCCACCAAGCGGTCAAGCCCAAGAGCCATGCCGCCGTGGGGCGGCGCACCGTGGCCGAGGGCATTGAGCAAGTGCTCAAAGCTCTTTTTCTACAACGCGCGCGGTCCACCCCGTAGTCACCGCTCGGACCGTACCTGCACCTCAGGGAGGTTGAGTACCTGCTGCAACACGGCGTTCTGCAGCTCCATCGAGTGCAAACGGATGGAACCACCGCCGAGTTCCCAGCCGTTGCACACGAGGTCGAAGTGCTGCGCCTTGACGTCGAGCAGCGCGCGTTGCATGGCGTCGTCCTCCCATGCGTTGTGGCCCGTGGCCAGTAGCTCGAGCAGCGTGGGCAGATCCCGCGCCTGCGGCGCCGTGAACGGATGGTGCGTGGCGGAGAGCCCTGCGTGAGCGTGACCAGCGGCGCTACAAGGTGACGTACCTGCGGCGTCGGCGTCCAGTTCGAACATGGGGAAGTCCACGACCCAAAGATGGTGGAAGTTGAACGGGTCGAGCTCGGCTTGGAGGAAGCCCTTGGCGTAGAGCTGCTGCGCGCACTGGATGCGCATGCGGCCGAGAAGAGTTGTCACGGCGGTGTACGAGCCGGCCGCGACGAGCACCACGTCGCCTGGAGCCACATCCAGCCGCGCGTTGAAGGCCGCGGTGTGCTCCGGCGCCATCTTCTTGGCGAGTGACGACTTCCACGCGCCATCCTACGCCAGGCTCAGCGCGCGCAGGGACAGTGGGCAACCTCGTCGATCTTTACAACGAAGGCGCCCTTGCCGTCGACCGAGAGCCGCTTCGATAGCGCCTCGAGCTCGCTGATGTCCTTGCGCGAGAAGCCGTGGAGACCGAGCTGCTTAGCGTTGATGGCGCGCACGGAGGCGGCGTCGCCAAAGACCTCAGCGGGGACAAGATCCGCGACGTCGTGCATCTCGAGGCCGTAGCGCGTGTCGGGTTTGTCCACGCCGTAGCGAGCCATGGCCTCGTCGAAGCTCATGACGGGGAACTTGGTGTCGACGTCGATGGGTGCGCTCGTCGTGTGCCAAATCTTCTTCACCATGCCCTGGACAGGGGTCCAGACCACGAGTTAAACAGCGGGGCGCACCTCGATAGTCTCCATGATGTCGCGCTGGCTCACGAACGACATTTCCAGATCGATCTGCGTGAACTCGGGCTGGCGATCGGCGCGGCCGCCCTCGTCACGATAGCACCGGGCGAGCTGGAAGTAGCGGTCGAGGCCTCCGACCATTAGCAGCTACGCGGCATCCGCTAAGCGACGCGGGAGCCAGAGAAGGGCGGCACCTGCTTGTACTGCTGCGGGCTCTGCGTGAGGGCATAGAATTGGTTCTTCGTCCGCGTCGGCACGAGGAACTCGCGGGCGCCCTCCGGCGTGCTCTTGAAGAGCGTCGGCGTCTCAATCTCGAGGAAGCCGTGCTCGCAGAGGTAGTTGCGCGCTGGGACGTGTGAGCCGTGAGCCCTGGAAGGAATGTACCCGTCATGGACACCTGGGACCGGGTGGCAAGGTTCTGCTGCAACGAGGCGCGACGGAGGTCCAGGTACCGATGGCGCAAGCGCGTTTCTTCGTTCGCAATCTCGGAGCCCGTGCCAACCTAGAGGATGCCTGACGACCGCCACTAGGTTGGGAAAGAGACCTGTAGAGGGAGATGCGCGCACGTGTTGAGTGTCTCGATGCCATCGACAACGACCTCGACCGCGCCGGTGGCCATGTTGGCATTTTTCATGTTGCCCGGACGTTCGCGCACGGCGCCCGTGACGCGAATCACGGACTCGGGCTTCAACTGGTTTGCCGTCTCGACGCTAGCGGCATCCGAGAAGACAAGCTGCGTCGTGCCGTGGCGGTCACGCAGCGAAACAAATGTAAGTGGCCCAAAAGAGCGCACAGCGTCAACCCATCCAGAGAGCTTGATCGTGCTGCCGACGTCGCTTTCACGCAGGCCACCGCAGGTGTGCGTACGGAAGTCGGCTGTCGCTAGTACGGTCTCGGAGACGGTGGTAGTCGACACCATGCCCCGCGTCCATGCGCCAGCAACTTGAGGCAAGAGGCGGCGTCCGTTCGACGCTACGAAGGACGCATGAGCTCGGCGATCTTCCACGAACCTCGACGACGGACGCACCTCGGAAAAGCCGCTGCATTTTTCAATTTTGACGGGAAATCCACCAGCCGCGCTTCCGGATGATCTACGGATACACTGGAATTGGCGCGTCCGAAGGTTCTTGCGGGCCACACCACGCTGCATGGTCAATGCGACGGAGCTCCTCGGCGCCTGCTCTGCAGGGCGTCTACGTAGCTATGTCTCTTATATGGGCGGTCTAGTTGTCGCTGTTGGAAGTCTATTGTGCGGAAGGCTTTGAAGGAGGACTGCGCCACGCGCGTTTTGTCATATCACATCATGGGAAATGCGCATCGGGAAATGACTCCTTGTATCTTGGTTGGTTTGAGCGCTGGACTCGTATGCTCAAGTCATCTAGTGCGCTTTGTAGATTGGGGAGGAGGTTTGCGATCACTGTAGATCTGTGCGAAGGTTGTGTGACCGAGTTTTCCAGCGTTCTTTGGATCACTTATATCTGAATTGGGATCGGACAGTGCATCAAAACCGCACGACTGACGCTCAAGAGATCATGAAGTCACAGGAGCATGTTGGCCACCTCCAGCGAGTTGAGGATGCTGGTGTGGGATACCGTTTGTATGTGCAAGTCAATGTCTTCAATGCGAATGCTGGCAAAATCACTGTGGAATGTGCTGGTCGGGTTCGAAAAGGCCTCGAGGTTTGCAACTGGAACGACAGCTTGTTAAGGCTGCGCTCGTTCTCACTGCGTTAATCGAATGCGCACTTTGCGGCTCGTGAATGAGCAAACCAAATTCGACGACGCAATGACTGCAAGATACACCACCACAAGGCCACTCCATTTCGGTTTCCAAGAACCTGATCAAGTTGCAGCGTTTTGTGCTCGTGAACAAGGCTTCCAGTTCCCTGTCGTCTTCGATCATTGTCTTGCTGTTGGTGCTGCGGCAGTGCTATCCTAGGAACCCATCATTTGTACGCCACAAGCTGCTTTGAATAACACGCAAGAAGACATAGTTCTGAAGCTTGAAGCCACCACACCATTCATTCAACGCGATACAAGGAAATGCCAAGACCCCACCACTACGTATGCTCCAAGGATAGTTCAACAGCACATTACTCAGCCCCCAAGCCATACTTCATGAATCGTTGCATCCAGCTACCAACGCGAGCCTGGCCTGAAAGACTAGAACAGCGCACCGCCGCCGCGCCTCCCGATCCAAGTCGCAATCCTCTCAATCGCAGAGCTTGCAGCGCGCCATGCCGCGAGGGTCCAACGTTGCGATCCTGGTGTGCCATGTTGCCCTTCCGGATACCGAGGATTATCCGGCGGCGGCTCGGGCGCGGCGATTGGTCCGGCGGGGTTTGGGCCGAAATGACTGGTGTGAAAAAGTATTGGTGGTGGCGATTTGCGTTGGTGAGGGCGGTCTACTCCAAATCTCACCCTTCTGAGCTCAAGTCGCATCACCATGGCCAAGGAAAACACCAAGAAGACCAAGACCGTCGTCGCCGACGTCATCTCGCGTGACTACACCATCAACCTCCACAAGCGTCTGCACGGGGCGTATCCTTTTTCTACGATTCTTCTGCATGTTGCATGTCCTCGAAAGCTCTTTTCTGTAGCTCCCACCTTGGAGACTTCCTTAACGATGCGCCACTAGTACCTTCAAGAAGAAGGCCCCTAAGGCTGTCCGCGAGATCAAGGCCTTCGCCCAGAAGGCCATGAAGACCTCGGATGTCCGCATCGACGCCAAGTTGAACAAGTTCATCTGGTCGCAGGGTGTCCGCAACATCCCCTACCGTGTCCGCGTCCGTCTCTCGCGCAAGCGTAACGACGATGAGAACGCCAAGGAGAAGCTCTACACGCTCGTCCAGCACGTCCAGGTCGCCACCTACAAGGGCACCCAGACCGAGAACGTCGAGGAGTAAATTTTCCGCGTCCGGTAGTTCAGGGTGAGGGTCTAAGTCGCCTTCGTGTCTTCCAGTTGTGTCTCCTTCGGGATCATGGCTCGAGCATGTAATACAGGGCCTTGGATTCCATTTCTTGTTCATTATCTTAGTTGGGCATGCACGAGGTTCATATCGCTGGCAGTTATACGTCTTGGAGATGCGCTCGAATTGCCTTGAAATAGACACCACCACGATGCCTTGGTCCCTTGGGCACTGTTCGAGCTTGTCAATCACAACTGAACACGGGATGCCGCTCGCCTGGCATGAAGTGGAGGCTTTCGTGTCGCTAGAGCACAAACTGGAGCGAGTTTATCGCACTGTGGAATCAAGGGTAGCTGCATGTACTTGGATCACTAACTACACGACGATGGGCAGACGACCAACGCCGAAGCGGACATTGGCGAGTTCGCTGTCGCATTGCGTCTGACGCCCAACTGAGGCTTCAGCTAGGAGCGTTCGAGAACTGGGCCATCGGCGGCCGAAAGCGGCACTGCCACAAGCTTGCACTTGCCACAGAGTAAAATCACCCAACTTTCCCGTGGCTGGCCGCCAGCATCCTCACAATGACTTCGTTCCTCACCCGTTGACCGCAGAGCTTCGTCCCTGCTGCATCGGGCGTGGAACGTACATGCTGCTTTGGCCGAAGCTGCGTCCGCTTGAGGTATATCGAGGCGGCTAGAGCTCGAAGGACGTCCCTTGGGACGAAAGCCGAGGGTAGTTGCGTGCGTCAAGTTGAGGTTTTCGGTCCGCGCGAGTTACCCTGGTCAATTTTTAATTGATCTACCACCGCATCATATACAAATGCAAGGGTAATTAAAAGCACGTTGCACTTGAGGGCCAACCCGGCTGGACCCGCTTCGTTTTGTTGGTGAGCAGAGGTCTTATTCCAGAAGATTCATCGGACCGCGCAGCATGTTTGGCTTTGGCGGACGCAAGGAGACCCCGGCTAACGCCGCTGCACCGGCTTCGGCCCCCGCTCCCGCGTCTAGTGGCGGTGGTGGCGGCAACGGCTACTCGTTCGACCCGACGGGCCTTGAGCGCGCCGCCAAGGCCGCTCGTGAGCTCGAGAAGGCCAAGTATGCCAAGGAAGCGTTCCAGCTCGCCAAGGAAACGGAAAACACCAAGCAGATGGAGTACCAGGCCAAGGTCAAGGAGAACGAGGCGCGCACCAAGGCTTACGAGGTTCAGCGCATCCAGATGGAGGGTGAGGAGACCCGCAAGAACATGGAAGCGCAGACCGAGCACAACCAGCGCCGCGCTCAGTACCAGGATCAGCTCAAGCGCAAGCAGTGGGCGGACCAGGCCGCGGCCCAGAAGCTCTTCAAGGAGCAGGAAATGAAGAAGCAGGAGGAGATGCTCGCGCGCCAGGAAGCCTCGCGCCGTAAGACCCTCGAGTACGAGGCTGAGCTCCGTACCAAGACGGAGATGGCCAAGGTTGCTGCCGAGGTCGAGGGCCGCATCAAGCAGGAGCGCCTCAACCACGATTTGCACCTCGAGGAAGCTCGTGTCCGTGCCAAGGAGTACCGCGAGACAGTCATGGAGGGCATCAAGCTCGCGTCTGACACGATTGGCTCCGGCGTCATGGCCTTCCTTGGTGACTCAGAGAAGCTCTCGGCCACTGTCATGTCTCTCTCGCTCCTTGCCCTTGGTGTGTACACCGCCAAGGTCTCGACGAGCGTGACAGGCCGCTACATCGAAGCCCGCCTCGGCAAGCCGTCGCTCGTGCGCGAGACGTCGCGCCGGTCGGCTCTCCAGGTCGCGACGAACCCGATCCCGTCCATCAAGCGCGCCCTCCGCCTCGGCGCGCCCTCGGACGCCCTTGCCGGCGTCGTCCTCGAGCCCAAGCTCGACGAGCGCCTCCGCTCGGTGGCCGTCTCGACCTTCAACACCAAGAAGAACCGCGCCCCGTTCCGCCACCTGCTGCTGCACGGCCCGCCCGGTACGGGTAAGACCCTCTTCGCGAAGGCGCTCGCCAAGCACTCGGGCCTCGAGTACGCAATCCTCACGGGCGGTGACGTGGCGCCGCTCGGCCGCGAAGGTGTCACGGAGATTCACAAGCTCTTTGACTGGGCGTCGCACTCGCGCCGTGGTCTGCTTCTCTTCGTCGATGAGGCCGACGCCTTCTTGCAGAAGCGCAGCAACGCTGTCATGAGCGAGGACATGCGCAACGCGCTGAACGCGTTCCTGTATCGCACGGGCGAGGCCAGCGACAAGTTTATGATCGTCTTTGCCTCGAACCAGCCGGAGCAGTTCGACTGGGCGATCAACGATCGTATCGACGAGATGGTCGAGTTCCAGCTGCCCGGTCTGGACGAGCGTGTGCGGATGCTGCAGCAGTACGTCGACAAGTACTTGCTCAAGTCCAACTCGAAGGCCAAGCAGATCGTCGTCAAGGACATCGAGTACGACGACTTTGTGTCGGTCGCCAAGCGCATCGATGGCTTTTCGGGCCGTGAGATCTCCAAGCTCGTCATCGCTTTCCAGGCCGCGGCTTACGGCAGCGCTTCCTCCGAGTTCAACAAGGTGCTCATGGAAGAAGTCCTCGAACACCACATGGTCGCCCACCGGCAAAAGGAGGCGTGGAAGGAGTACGAGATCGCGCACCAGGCCACCTTGAGCAAGCTCAAGGAAGAGTAAACTGTCTGTACACAACACATAGAGCCTTGATAGTGGATATACCATCCTTTTTTGTACTCTTTCTCTCGATGCCATCGCCAACAGTGGGCTCGCAGCGATTCCCTATGCAGTGGCTCACCTGTCATCTCAGGCTTACCCTCGATCGACACTTGCGTGTGCGGAGAGCATCCCCGCTGGCCGAGCACGGCCGCCCCTGTGAACTTGACAGAAGATCTTATGCCACGCACACATGACGTCTTATGACAAGTGCACCTGATTGGCCGAAACCACCGTTCTGTAGCGATCTTTGCGGCCCCCACGCCACAGAGGAATGACGCTGCCCTCTTACGCGACGCAGGTCGTCCTCATCGCGCCGCGGGTCCCTTGTCGGCTGGCGCTTGCTAGCGTCTCCGGCCACCCAGCCACACGGCTGACGCATTTGCGACAAGTTGCTTGTTTCTGGAAGGCCGGATACGGTCTCATATCCGTACATGAAAAGGCGCACCTAACGTCACCATCGCCCGACCAGTGGTGGCGCGTTCCTCCTTGAGGCTCCTCGGGGGAGGGAGGCAGAGCGCTGGTCGAGCAGCAGGCTCCACTGTGCCGAGATGAGCGCCGAGGACTGCCTCGCGCGCCTGATTGCGGCAGTGGGTGCGCTTTTTCTGGAAAGATCGGTCGAGCGGATGCCTCTCCTTCCGAGCCCACTGCCATACAAATCGACCATGTGGGAGAGTGAGCTTGGAGAGTGCTGTGACACATATGAAAAACAAGTGTAGAAGGCGGACTCTCCTCCTGGGAGGAGGCAGGGCCCAAAAGACTCGGTGGTTCGCAAGGTTGACTTCACAGTCGAGAAATCAGTCAGCGCCATGCAACGCCAGGGAGACCGCCAGAAGCACTACAAGAAGGGCATTGACACGGATGAGACCCGCCGCCGCCGCGAGGAGACCACGGTTATGATCCGCAAGACGAAGAAGGACGAGCAGGTCAACCAGCGCCGGCGTATGGTTGCGGGCACGACCACCACCGACGAGACGGTCTTCACTGGCACCCCTGGTGCTCAGGCCTACGTAAGATGCCATGGACAATGACGTTTCGAGGCTCATGTGCACAATGTAGCTCCAGCAGCTGCCCGAGATGGTTGAGCAGGTCCACTCGTCTGATCCCGAGGTGCAGCTTGCGGCCGTGACGAAGTTCCGCAAATTGCTTTCGATTGGTACGCCGGCTCCTTGCATTCATTTGACTCATGCTGCTGCAGAAAACAACCCGCCGATCCAGGAGGTCATCAACATGAACGTCGTTCCGCTGTTTACCTCGTTCCTGTCGTTCGAGCAGCACCCGAAGCTCCAGTTCGAAGCCGCATGGGCATTGACCAACATTGCGTCGGGCACGTCGGAACATACGCGCATCGTTATTGAGAACGGCGCTGTCGACCGCTTCGTGCGTCTTCTCGTCTCGGCCAACGACGAGGTCCGCGAGCAGGCTGTGTGGGCCCTTGGCAACATCTCGGGTGACTCGCCCACCTGCCGTGACCTCGTGCTCCAGTCGGGCGCCTTGATGCCCCTCCTCCAGCAGCTCACGGAGCACGCCAAGCAGAGCATGCTCCGCAACGCGACGTGGACGCTGAGCAATTTCTGCCGCGGCAAGCCGCAGCCCGTCTTCGAGTTCGTCAAGCCGGCGCTCCCCACCCTCGCGCAGCTCATCTTCTCGCAAGACGAAGACGTTCTCACGGACGCGTGCTGGGCGCTCTCGTACCTCTCGGACGGTGAGAACCACAAGATCCAGGCGGTGCTTGAGGCCGGCGTCGTGCCGCGCCTTATCGAGCTGCTTCTGCACCCGAACACGTCGGTGCAGACACCGGCGTTGCGCACTATCGGCAACATCGTCACGGGTGACGACCTCCAGACGGACCTCGTGATCCGCTCGGGCGCTCTGGTTCGCCTCCTGCCGCTTCTCAACAGCGCCAAGAAGGGCATTCGCAAGGAAGCGTGCTGGACGATCTCGAACATCACGGCTGGCAGCAAGGAACAAATCCAGGCCATTATTGCCGCCAACGTGATCCCGCCGCTCATCCAGCTGCTCGCCCACGGCGAGTTTGAGGTCCGAAAGGAGGCGGCGTGGGCTGTCTCGAACGCCACGTCGGGCGGGTCGCCGGAGCAGCTTCTGTACCTCGTGCAGCAGGGCTGCATCCCACCGCTCGTGGCGCTGCTCGATGTGACAGACAGCAAGATCATCTGCGTCTGCCTCGACGCTCTCGAAAACAT
The DNA here is from genome assembly GCA_002081595.1 of Achlya hypogyna. Lineage (NCBI taxonomy): Eukaryota > Oomycota > Saprolegniomycetes > Saprolegniales > Achlyaceae > Achlya > Achlya hypogyna. Next base: position 73,381 of record JNBR01000075.1, on the reverse strand, counting down.
CCTGCGGGTGGGCCACCAGCAGAGCGAGGCCCAGGGCGAAGGCGAGAACCCGATGGCTCTTGTTATCGAAGAGTGCGATGGCGTGTCCAAGATCCAGAACCTCCAGTACCACCACGAAAACGGTACGCACGCCGACGATTGACTCGGGCGTCTGCTCACAACGCGTGTAGATATTTACGAGAAGGCGCTCTCGATCATCGAGACATACTTTGGTGGCGTGGACGAAGAGGATGACGTTGAGACCGCTCCTGCGGCCAACGCCAACCAGTTCATCTTCCAGGCGGGCGGTAGCGGCTCGGTGTTCAACTTCCAGCAGCAGTAAGGGTCCCGGCTGCTCCTGCACCGGGCGCCCGTGGCTCTGGTTCGTCGTTGTCGCCGCTGCTAACTTCATAAACACGATATCTTTAATGCTTCGCGATTCAAAAGGTGAAACGCCCGATGTTTGCGTGGGCGGGCAAACCGGCCAAGCCGCTCGAGCTCTCGCTCCCGGCGCTCTCGCAGCCCGTGCTTGGCCGCCGGCAGGCGTCGCCGCTGAAGCTCGACCCGGTGGTGCCGGCGCCGGCCAGCCCCGGACGGCCGCCGAAGAAGCCGTCCAAGCCGGCGCTGGCGCTGCCGGGCCTCGGCCGCAACCGCCGCGTAGTGGTGCGCCCGCTCTTCGAGGAGCGGCGAGAACTGCACGCAGAAGTAGCGCGGGAGATTCTTAAAACGCGCGAGACCAGCGTGCCCGAGCGAGCGCCCGAGGACCCGCTGCTGCAGCGCAGCCAAGACATCTTCCGCGAGCGCGTGCTGCTGGAGCCGGCCGGCGTCGAGCCCCGAAAGCTGTCGACGTCCGAGTCGTGCCGCCCACCGAGCCCGCTGCGGCCCGAGGTTCGGACCCCGAACAGCCGGCCGAGCAATGAGACGCTGCGGCAAGCCGCCCCACCGGCCGAGCCCAAGACCCCGACCGCCACCGTGAGCAAGTGGACCGTGGACAACAGCTATCTGGTCTTCATGGTGCAGGAAAGCACGTTGTCGTCGCCCAAGCGGCAACACCTCATTGCCCCTGCCGCGTCTGCGCCCACACTGCGACGGCCCTTCCAGAAGACGCTGCTGGAGCGAGCTGTCGCGCTGCCCGTGGTTGGCACTACCGCTGTCCGCGATGCCATCGTCAAGATCTCGCTCTTGTCCACGGGCGCGGCGCTCGTGACGGCCGACGACGCGCATCTCACGCTGCAGCCGCCGCCAGCGTTCGAACCGCACGCGTGCTTTTCGCCCCCGTGGGCCGCGGCGCTGGTGGCACACCTGGCGTGGGCCGACGGCGCGCTCGTGGTCGTGGACGAGTCGCCACTGGAGCCGCTGCTGGTGCTGCACCACTCGACGGCGTCGCCCGAGATGTCACATCTCGTGGAGGCGACGCTGCTCGAGAAGCACGCGTCCGTGGAGCTCATCGCCGCGGAAGAGGGCAAGACGGCCCGCAGCCTCTTCTTCGCGTACGACGACCTTCAGCGCATTCTTTTGCACACGCGGCAGCTGCACGTGGCGCCGACCGAGGTCAAGCTGCTGCTCGATGACGCGGTATGGCTGAGGTCGCTCGTGACCGCCATGCCGTTCGTGCACTTGCTCGTGCAGCAGGCTGCGCTGCGGGAGGCACCACCGCCCCCGCCGACACCGCCACAACCACCGACGCGGCCGCAGACCGTCGACGCCGGCCCCCGTAAGGCCCACGCCGACGCAGAGTTGCTTCCGCAGGCCGTGCAGGTGGTGCGGGCGCTGGCGCAGAACCTCGCCGACGTGGCACTGCAAAACACAACGCTGTGGCTGCAGAAGCAGGAAGCTGCACTCGTTTACGCAAGTTTGTACATCAAGCCGGCGGTGCCTCCGCGCACACGCCAGCAAACGCGGGCGTCCGTCGTGACACCGTCGCTCGAGGCCAAGGTCAACGATCTGCTCACCACGTACCAGCGCGCAGAGATGGAGGTACGACGGCAGTTCCGGCTGGCGGCTCAGCGCCGGCTAGCGGCTGGCCATCTTGGCCTGGCTCGACGATCTCGTCGTGCACTTCTTGCTCTACGAGTGCCGCGTCGAGCTGCACTTTGCCAAGATCTCGGGCGGCTACAATGACTATCTCGCGACACGGATCCAATCGGTCTTCCGCATGGCCATGCAGCGCAAGAAGTACACGATGCACCAGCGGGTCCGGCACTCGGCGGTGCGCGCGCTGACAGAGCCCGGGGCATGACGCGCTACTGTAGGCCAAACTCATCCAGACTTTGCAGCGCGGCGTCACCGCTCGAAAACGCTTCATCGAGCGCAAGCTTGAGCGGGAGCGCTACTTCTACTTCGGCTTCCGACGCGCCGTGCTCGAGGATCCGGTGGCGACGTGGCAGGCGCAAGCCGCGCTGCGAGAGCATCGGCGCGTGGCCTTTTTGCTCACAGTGCTTCAAGATTCCCCCGGGAACGTCCAGGCAACGCTTAATGCGTACGGTCTTGTCGTCGGGTGCCCCGCCAACTTTGGCGACCTGGTCGTCGCGCACCTTGGAGGCACCGGGGCCTCACTGGGGCACGTGCAAGCAGCAATCGTCGCGGTGCTGCGCGCGCTCGGCGACGATACATATGGGCACCCGACGACGCCCGAAGCGCCGACGCCGCGCTGGCTGCTCAAGAGTCTCGCGCCGCTGCACCGATCGATGCTACTGCAGGTGGCGCGCGATCGGGAAGAGCGCCGCCGCTGCGGATCCCAAGTCGTGCACGTGCTCGCGCGGCAGTTCCGGCTGCTGCGGCAGAAAGACTCGCTTGAGGCCACCCGTGCAGCGTGGGCCGCCGACCTCGCGGCGCGGTATGCCGACGAGACGCGCATCGCGCAGCTTGCGCTACCGGAGCTCGTTGCCGTGGGCATGGCCCACCTGCAGGAAGCCGTGAAGAGTACGTAGCGGGCTGCTGAAGGCTCTCACGAGGCGTAGCGTGGGGCCTAGACCCGAACCCGATCTTCGACATTTTCAACATGTGCTTCGTGCACCGGTTCGGGAAGGCTGCGATCCGGGCGCTCGAAGTGCAGTTCGACGCCTTTGCGCAAGGTGCGAAGACCAGCGATGCGCGAGGCTGACGGCCGTAGGCATGAACGAAGCCGCGCAAAAGGTCGAGGTCCACTGTCTTCGCGACGAAATCGATGAGGAGCTACCGGGCTTTGAGAAGCTCCTGCTCCTGCGCTACCTCAACTACGGCGCCGGCCAGATGATCACACCGGTGGGTCGACGAGGTGCCGCACCGGCTCACGCACGGCGGTGCTAGGCCAGCGACATCTTGCATCTGCTGCTGCACAGCGCTCAAACCACGGCCGAGCACATTCGTATCGCGCTTCCCACGGTGCTGCCGGTTGCAACCTTTCTTGAAAAGCTCGAGCTTGCGCAGCGGCTCCTCCACAACTACGCCAACGAGGACTATGGCCACGCGCTGTGCCTCGTCTTCACCAGGTACCAACCGTTGCGCATCACGCCATCGAACGAATGGGTAGCTGCCTGGACGCTGCGGGCAATGCTACGCTGGAGGCCGGTCAGTTCCTCGAACGCTTCGCCAAGCCGGTACTGCCCGACTCGGAGGTCGAGGACAAGCGGCGCGCATCCTCGGCTCTTTCGCGCGCCCTCAACCTACTCACTGGCACCCACCTCTATCGCCTCCTTGAGTTTTGTGCCAAGACAAGCCCCGTGATTGAGCGGCTGCGCGAGCTGGTGCGGTGGCACCTTGTACCGTTCGTGCACGACGTTCACCCAACCAAAGCCATGGCACTCGAGTCGCATAGGATTTGCATGGTGCTCGTACTCTTGCAGGATGCAGCTGCTCGTCGCCACGTACTTGCGAACCATCTGAACAAAACGACGCTCCTCTCGTCCGAACCGTTTTGGACGACGTACGCGGCGACTTTTGGAGTATCCGTCGCCACTTGTGCGCGGCAGTCGATGCAGACGTAGAATGCATGGTATACAACGTCTTCTTTACGGGTTACATCCATGCATCTCTACGTGCGCTGTCATCTTACTGTTGCTTGGGCTTGAAAGACTCAGGGATGATCGGGCCGTCGTACTGGTCCGTGGGGTAGCCAAGGCTGCGGCGAAGGGGAACGACCGTCAGAGGGAGCGAGAGACCGAGCGCGCCGAGGGCGAAGGAAGCCACAACCACGGGCTCGCGGTCCATGTAGTAGCGGAAGAACTTGCCGGCGGCGCCCAACATGCTGCTGTCTTCTCACCGCTGGTTTTTGGAAAATGACTGGAGATCGGTATCCGGACAGACTTTTTATTTTTGCAGTTTCTTACGGGTTCCAAGGTAGTTTTAAAACAGGATTTTCCATCGTATCCGGTCGGCAACTATAATTCGGCATTTGCCACTCGGACTTTTGAACCAGGCTTCAACAGCAGCAGCCGTACACAGCAGCGGTTTAATGGCATGCACACGCCACGAGCTTCGCGCGGTCAAACATTGACATCCTGTTGACGTGTCAAGCGCTCTAGTGCACCCGGGGAAGTGTGAACGTTGGTGCACAACTGGGCTGGAATTGACTGACACAAGAGCTGCTGAGCAAAGAAACACTGGTCGTCCAGCGCTTCGTTGCCTCATCAGCATGCACGGGTATAAGGGATGTACCATCAACACACCAAGTTCCACAAGAGCGGACTGGCGGAATTCGTTATATCGAAATGGGGGCTTCAACCCGCAATCGACTGGGTGGGCACTCCCAGCGCCCTCGACTTCCGATCAGTAGTCAGACGCTGACTGACACCGCGTCGATTAAAGCGACGATGTCAGCATATCCTTTTGTCAACGCGACTTCACGGGGCGTCTCACCCGCCTACGTTTATGATCCGCCATGATACCTAGCGTCATGCGTACTCCGTTGGGCTCGCTCACTTTGGCTCCTGCTTCGACGAGAATACGAGCAATGGTGTTGTTGCCACCAGCGCATGCAAGGTAAAAAGCAGTCACTCCGTCCTACCCACTGCTGTGGTTTCCTTCAGAGTTCATTTACTTACGGTGGCGCGGCGAGTGTTGACATCAGCACCAGCAGTCAATAGGTCTTGAACAATGCCCGGGAAATTACGAAGCACTGCCGTCATGAGCGAGGTGCTGCCGTCCTAGGCAAGCGACAATTGAGTATGGCGAGATGGCGTCCACCGCACGAAGTAAGCAAGATCGAGGTCGGCACCAGCAGCGAGTAGAATTTGGATGACATCACGGTGACCGTGCATAGCCGCCACGTTGATGGCGATCGCGTGGTCCTGTCATGACATAGAAGGTCAACTCGCATGCAGTCATTTCGAAATACTCTGGTGCCCGGATTCACTGCCGCTCGAGCGTCGAGTAGCAGGCGTACAGCATCGGCTCTCCCGAATATGCTCGCTACGATGAGCGGTGTCCAGCCAACCTATAAGATTCATATCGTCATCAGCAATCGACGACATTTTGTACGTTGCATTCTTGGTCCACGAACGCCCCGGCATCGAGAAGTACTCGCATCGGGGCCACATGCCCAGCGGAAGCCGCAATCCAAAGGGACGAACGGCCTTCCTACGGAAACCATTTTTAGCTCTGCCGATGGGAGGAACCGGGCAACATGGTCAACGCGATTGACATCCGCACGAGCGGCAATAAGGAGGCTTACCAAACTCTCGTGACCAGCCTTCGCTGCCACGAAGAGTGAAGTCTCGCCATTCTACGTTTGATGAAACAAAGTGCATCGGTTGAACTGACGTGGGCATTGACATTGGGGTTCGCACCAGCGGCTAAAAGGTGCTCAACGATGCCGCCGTGCCCGCCTTGAACAGCCGCCATAAGGGGCGTCGTACCAGCCTAAGGAAGCAAGCGGTGATATATGAGTCGTACTAAACCATCAGACAGAACAGGACTGGTCCACTGCAGCGCCGGCAGCCAGCAGTACGGCTACTACTGCGTCACGCCCTTGAAGTGCGGCCGACCAGAGAGGTGATCGCCCGCCCTGTATCCATTTGTGAACTGACACTGGTTATCTAGGCGTACTGGTACCTCTTCTGTGGTGTCAGGGTCGGCTCCGGCCTCCAGGAGCATAGAAACGATTTGCGTAAAACCCTTTGCGGCAGCAAACCATAGCGCGGTTCGTGATTTCTATTCAGAGTGTTTAAGCGTGAAGTACATCACCTACACCCACAGTGTTTGAGAGTTCGACGTTCGCGTGGGCGTCTACAAGGACGCGAACCGCGCAAATTTGGTTTTGCTGAGCAGCGGCGATAAGCGGCGATTCGCCCCTCTTGACGCCAGTAAGCCTATCGTCTGGATCCCCTGCGTACTTCGGTTTGATAGTTAACGTTGGCACGCGCTTCAATGAGTCGTCGAGCAACATGAGCATGCCCTGCTTCGGCCGCCATGTAAAGAGGTGTAGCTGCATCGCGCTGCCCACACATCAGTGAAAAGCCAAACGCACTCACGAAATGGGTCCTTACGTGAATACTTCCGCGAGCAGCTTGGTCGACGTTGGCACCCCAGGCCAGTAGCTGCACCACAACGATGTCGTGCCCGTTGAAAGCTGAGGTCCAGAGTGGTGAACGTCCCTCCTATGTGTAATGCTGCATGACGCAAAATATTACCACGTACGCTATCGAGCTGGTTAACGTTGGCGCCGCCTTGAAGCAATGCACGCACAACACCACAGTGCCCTCGACCACCAGCAGCAAATAGGCAGGTCTCACCATCCACCTAAGATTCCTTAGCGCGTTTGCGAGTGGACATCGCGGCCGCACCTTAGTCGTCGAGTTTGGATTGGCGCCAGCATTGAGAAGGACCCGAACCACTTGCAAGTGCCCATTACTTGACGCGTAGTACAGCGGCGAGTTTCGAGCCTACCACATACCATGTAGCATTGTGTCAAAGCAGGAGCGCAATATGATAATACTTCGTTTGAAGGGCTGACCTGTGCCCCTGCATTGATTAGCAGTTGCACGACGACCGTGTGCCCATTTGCGGACGCTAGTAGGATGGGGGTTGAGCCCTGTCGTTGTTAGAGCTCAAGCAAAAGCCAACAATAAGACCTCGTCTTCAGCGTCAGGATCGGCGCCAGTTTGCAGCAGCTGATGCACTTTCTCAACATTGCCAGCGCGAGCAGCCGCCACTAGTTCACCCGCTTGTAACTACACACACAAGTCAGACTCCGAGCCACAGTTCACACTGACGGCATCCATGGCTTGAGGGCAAATGCGCCGTGAGGAGCTGATTGCATCCGGATGCGCTCGCTCATCGTGACCAGCATTCTTAGACAGGCGCACACATGTCGTCACTAGCAGCGAGTGCTCATGAAGGCTGCGTCTCCTGGCGGGTCGTGGGGAGCTGTGGCGGCATTTATCGGCAGCTCACCTTGCCCAGCCGCACCGCTTGACCGGCCTCCACTGGTGGGCGATCCACAGAGGAAACACGACACGACCATCATTCTATGATGCTTGCGTATCATCCGACACACACTATTGCTTGGAAGAGAGTGCAGCTTCGCTGATTGTGGTGATGCTTTCGCCCGCAAGCAATGCCAAGCACAGCTTCATCGTCGACTCACTCAAGGAGGCTAGCGCTAGTGGTGCTCGGCAGTCTGCCCATGAACACTGGTCGCGGCGCTGACAGAGTCCACTCAGCTCACCCAATGGGCCGCTCCTCGAAAATTTTATTTTTCTAAAAGCACGCAACCTCAAACGACGAACGTTGCAGTTGCAGGCTCATCCGAGCTATGACCAAATTATGCATTGCCATTCGAGTGTGGCGTACGTATTTGACAGCGCGGGTCAAGATAGAGTACGTGCGGCTCAGTCGAGATCAAGAACCGCAATAGCGTCGCTATAGTTCATTTCCAGTACACTCCTCTTAAGCCCAATCGCGTGTTGAAATCACGAACTCCGCCAATTGGGTGGTTTTAGACACCGATAAACAAATCTGCGGGTTTTCTCCCGAAGCTTCAAGTGCCAAAGTGTGTCTCGCCTGCGTCTGCGGTGGTAGGATGCTGTCTCGCGTGAGTCGCCGTGTTCTTACCCGCGCCGTGCGCCCCGCCATCGCGGCCTCTGTCGACGTATCGCAACTCGACAGCCGCGCCCCGACGCCCGTTCGCCTCTTTGCGTTCAAGGAAACTTCGCCTTTGCCCGCTCATGCTGCCTCCCTTCGCTTCGATGGGTCGCTCAACCGGCTCCAAGCGATCCGCCTCGAGCTCCACCGCGCCTTCTGCGACGAGAATCTTCGCGAGACAGTAGCTCGCGCTGCCGATGTCCCTACCGAGGTCGGCCTGGCAGCTCTTCTCGAGCCCCTCGCCTCACTGCCGGCCGACGAAGTTCGTCAAACGTACGAGTTTGACCGCCCCGCGGTCATCCCTACAACCAGCTATGCACAGCTAGGCCAAAGCCTCTATGGGGCGTCGACGCTGCGTGCGGCGTGGCACCCGGAGGCAGGTGCGTTCCACGCCGTCGCTGTTGCGTGCAGCTGCTGAGCTGCTAAGGTTGAATGCAATCTGTGTTTCAAACCTGCTATCGTACTCTGCCCACAGCGCTCCTACCCGAGCAATTCTTTCTTCCACTTGGCCACGAGGGCCTGCGAGACATTCGCGACGTGCTCGCTCGGGTGCTTGCGCAGCTTGTTGATGCTGCGCCCGAGGCCTGTGGCCTTGAGCGTCGCCACTGTTAGCTGCATCGTGTTGAGGCTCGTGAGCATGTCGAGGGCCGCAAACTCGTCCATCGCCTTTATGTCCGTCGTCGCCTCAAGTAGCGCGAGCACACGGGAGAGGTCGGGGCTCTACACTCGCTAGAGTCAGACATGCTGCTCGACGCGGTAGGACCAACATGTACAAGCGGCGGCGCCTCCTTAGCAGCAGCCAGGGTCAAAACTTGTTTGACGTGGCTCTTCATGTGCGATCGCTTCAAGTCCGACTCGAAGTTTTCGGCGCTGGCGATGCGCTATCTTGAGGTGAGGAGGGCCGGAGACAAGCGCTTGTACCCGCTCGTGCTCCGTGGCTGCCAGCCGCTCGAGCAGCCGCAAGATCGAGTCGTCCGCCATTGCCGGGGCGTAGCCGTTGAAGCGCGGCTCGCTCAGGGTAAAGAGCGCGACGGCCGCTTTATGCAGCAGCTCTTCAGCAGTCTCCGAGTCGCGCTGGCGCCAGCTGCCATCGGCTTGCTGCGCGCACAGCATGAATGCCATCGCGCGCTCCAGCGTTGCTGTGGGCGTCGGTCGGTAGCACTTGAGGGCCTAGCCACCGCGTCTCCGAGGGCTAGCGGGCAGGACGAGGAGGTACCCGGGCAAAGGCACCAACTAGATGCACATCGCTGCGCGCCAAGTGCATGTCAAAGTGCTGTTGCATGAAGTGATACTCGTGCGGCAAGAGGTCCTATGGAGGCCTGAGTCGCAAGGCGGCGCGAACAGCGTACGACGGCAAGCTGGAGCGCTCCAAAGTTGGTGATGGTCATCACGACGCGTGAGATAAGATAGCACTGGTCCATGTATTCCTTGTCCGTGAGCTCGTGCGCGGCCATGTATGGGTACAAGGACGGGACCCATTTGAACACCTGCGAGAGGCTGCAGCAGATCCGCCAGCAAGCGAGCGACGTACACTGGCGTAGGTACAGCCGAGGAAGAGGTCGAGGCGACTTGCATACCACGTGAGCGTTAACGCGTTCGAGAGCTTCTGATAGCACGACTGCTTTGAGTCCGAATTAGCGCAGGCAGCGAGCGGATCCCAGCCAAAGTAGTCCTGTGGTGCTTGTGAGGTCTGTCCGCAGTCAATTACCAACACACCGTTGCCGTGTACGGGGGCTTCTGCTCCGCTAAAAAGGATCGCAGCTCGAGGAGGCGCGGGTGATGCATGCTGACACAGGAAAAAGTGTACGCGGACGAGACAACGTCGAGCACTTGCAGCGGGGTTGGTGCTGTGCCGGGCACCCAGTCCGGCACGAGCGAGCCTGGTGCGTCAAGGTAGCGGCTCGCGAGCTGCCGGGCGTAAAGTAGAATCACGCGGTGCGATTCGCGCTCGGCCGTGGTTTCCGCGAGATCACACAGATACTGTATTGCGTCTAGACTGCACGTGGCGAAGACGTCGGGAACTCGCGCCAGCTGGTAGAGGTACCGAAGTCCCGGTGTGATGGCGGCTGCGCGCATCTCGGGCTTCCAAGTGGGCTCTTTTGCTGCGACCACGGTATCAACCACCATGGTCGAGCGCTGCAGGACACTATGCATGAGGCGCTTTACAAGGTCCTTGTGGTGCGTCAGGCTTAGACTGAGCGTTTTCTCGACGTGCTGACGGACGACCTTGAGACTTCGTGACTCAGCATTGGCCTTGTTCTTCCGCATGAAGGCCTCGATGCACTCCTTGATCTTGGCCTCGAGCTCTGCAGTCACGACCTTCGGAGCGATGATGATGGACGTCCCGCCCGCGCCCATGCGCGTCCACATGCCATTCGCCATTGCTTCCACGACGAATAGCAATGACCTCTCGCAGGTGATATCCAAAAATATCAACCGCCACAGGCATTAGTTTAAATTCGGCATTTCGTCAGCGAAGCCCACGCAATGCACCCGCCATCGAACAAACTTTACAGCCTACCAGCGCCGTTGGCGTGCCCACGCATTGGCTATTTCCAACCACCATAGATATCAATGCACAATACATGCTAGTACGGGGATCTCCCCCGGTGCAGGAGTTGTAGCTACTTTAGGCGCCACTACAATGATGTTCTATCCAGCTCACATTTGTCTCCTCAAAACTGCTCCTTTTCATTACCATGGCGACGGCGAACGATCAAGTCCTCAGCTCTCTTTGTTGAGCTTTCCAGAGGTGCTATGATGCGCTCGCTTGTAATTGCCCACCAACAGCAATGCGGCAATGCAAATGCAGATTTATTTTCGGCATATGCCGACTCTAATTGAGCCCCATTCGAAGGAGGATCTCCGTTTTTTCCCACAACGAAGATTGCCGCGATGGCCGACGAGTCCACCGCCGTGAACGAGATCTTTCATGCCGACAAGCGCCTTTTGGACATTCTTCAAGAGCCCGATCTCTCGGAGGAATGCCTTGATCGCTTCCGCGTCCTCGTACACTGGGCACTTCCTAGACTAATGTCTTATAATGACACGTAGCTTGAGCCGTACCAGGAGCAAGGAGGGCTGCTCGACCCTATCCTTCGGGACATGGTTACGCCCGTCATGGAGCGCATTCGAGCGGTTATTCATTCGCTTCAAACATCGTCGGAAGGCGATGCAATTGCCTTTCCCTTCCAGGTGCTGCAGGACCCCGCGCAGCGCGAGGTGCTCCACCGGTCCTGCCAGGTCATCTACCTCCTTTGCAAAGTTCGCGGGTTTGTTTGAACTCATATGGGCTTGTGTTCTTACTTGCATTGACGTAGGTACAAGACAATTGTCAAGCTGCTTTCCCACGAAGTCTCGGAGTTTGAGCCCGTGCTGCTGTTGCTGCAGTCACAGGACCGCGACGACTGCATGACGTGGGAAATTCGGTAGCCAGCACATCGCCTATGAACTAGGAAATCGCTCACGGTCTCGTAGATACGTTTTGCTTCTCTGGCTTTCCATCTTGGCACTTGTGCCTTTCGACCTCAAGACGGTGGACTCATCCCTAAGCGGCCACGAGACGACCGACACGGTCGCAATCGTCGCCAATATCATCACGATCTGCAAGATGTACCTTCAAGACAGCGGTGCAACGCAGCAAGCGGCAGCTCTCTGCCTCGCACGGCTCCTCAGGTTTGGCGTGGTTGATGGAGCGCCAATAAACCTCATTCACAGCCGGCCGGACATGGAGGAAAGGTACCTCAAGATGTTCTTGGTCTACGTGAAAGACGAGTTTGCTGCGTTCTGCGCGCCCGGCATCGCCGACATTTCGCCCAAAGAAGCCCGTATCCGTCAGTATCGCATCACGGGTGGGTACATGCATGCTCGCATCGATCGCTGAGGCCGAGGCAATTGTAGGAATCATGCTAAGCCTCTCGTATATTTGCAAGTTTACCCCTCGCGACCAGCACATCGTGCTTATGGGCGACTACTTCGCACATGTCATGCGCGTCGTCGAGACGATTCAAGCCCAGGATTCCGAAGCGGTCGTGAGCAGCACGCTCCACCGAAAACTAAGCACGAAGCTCCTTCAGCGCATGGGGCTTCTCTACCTTCCGCCCAAGGTCGGTCGTGCACCGGTAGCTGGGGCCCAATTCTCATGCTAACATGAAGGTCATGGCTTGGCGATATGCTCGCGGCTTGCGCTCGCTCGAAGTGAACTTAAACCTCTCGGGCACCACCCCAGCCCCCGCACCAGCTCTCATGGACACTGTCGACGGTGACATTGACGTGCCCGAAGAGCTCGAAGAGGTTGTGGACGTCCTGCTTTGCGGCCTCCGCGATCGCGACACCGTCGTGCGCTGGTCGGCTGCCAAAGGCATTGGCCGCATCACGGCGCGACTGCCGTACGAGTTCGCCGACGACATCGTGCAGAGCGTGCTCGAGCTGTTCGTCCCCGGCGAGAGCGATAGTAACGCACTCATTCCCGCGCCACCTTAACCTGGGATGTAGCAGCTTGGCACGGAGCCAGCTTGGCGATCGCTGAGCTCTCGCGTCGCTGCGTGCTGCTACCCCAGCGGCTACCGGAAGCCGTCCGCGTTGTTGGTCGCGCTCTCATGTATGATGTGCGCCGGGGTGCACATAGCATCGGGGCCCATGTCCGCGATGCGGCATGCTACGCGGTACGCTTGCACGCGAGCTTTGGGCCACGCTGCCGCGACTTGGTAGTGTTGGTCGTTTGCAAGGGCGTATGAGCCGGCGCTGTTGCTCCCGCACTTGCGCTCGACTTTGGCACCGATCATGCTCACTGTGTGCGCCTTCGACCGCGAACTCAACTGCCGCCGCGCGGCATCGGCGGCCTTCCAAGAAAGCGTTGGGCGCCAGGTTTGCCCTGCCTCTCAAGAGGAGCCTGAGGCGTGCACAGGGCGTGGCCAATTTTCCCCACGGCATCGACCTCTTGACCAAGGCCGACTACTTCACTCTCGCGTCCGTCACCCACGCATTCCTGGGTGTGAGCTTGTCCATTGCACAATACAGCGAGTACCGCTATGCGCTTATTGACCACCTCGCGACCACCAAGGTTGGTGCTAGTCGCTTAGGCTGACCTGACGCTGGGGGCAGGTGTACCACTGGGACGTTCAAATCCGAGAGCTCGCAGCTAAGTCGCTCGGGCAGCTGTGCGCACTTGATCCCGCGTATGCCGTTGCTAACGTTCTTCCCGCGCTACTCGCCGCCAGCATTTCGGCCCAAGTGGACGTGATAGTTCGCCATGGCGCCACTATGGCGCTGACTCAGGTCCTCTTTGCGCCTCGGCAACGCTCACCGCCCGTAGGTGGCGCTGCAGTTGGCGGCCGTGCCTGCGTTCCTCGACGGCGAAAGCATGCGCCGCATCAAGTTCATTCCGCTCGAGATGGACAAGCGACGGCTGTACCGCGGGCGAGGCGGGGAGCTGGTTCGCACTGCGGTATGCCGTGTGATCGAGGCCGTCGCCCGCATGGGCTGGGGCCTGCCGCTGGTACTGCTAAAGAAGTATCTGGCCACCCTCGAGGGTTCTGCGCGTCTCTCGTTGCTCTGCGTCACTGCCTACCGTAGAATGCATCAAGAACCCGAACGACGACGTGCGCACCGCGGCTATCGAAGCCTACGACTACCTCGCGGCTCGCTACCTCACCAAACTGCTCGCCAAGCCCGGTCCGGACGCCGCCCTCTACGTGGAGGCGATTGTCCCCCGTTTCATCACAAACGTCGCGTCGGGCCCAAAGCAGTACGCACGACGCTGTGGGCAGCATGCACTGATGCCGGTGGTAGGCTGCTCAACCCGAACGTGGCCGCGCGCCGCGGCTTCCTCCGCGTTCTCGGTAGTGATCCGCTCGAGACGGAGAGCTAACGGCGCCTGCGGCGCTAGGCCTCACACCGTACGCCATGCTTGCGCCGCACGCCGCCCCCGTTGTTGCCCTGTTGATCACGGCGGCCGTCGCCGCGCTGCACTCGGCCGACGAGCAAGACGCCGAGTCCCGCGTTGCGGCTATCCAGGCGCTGGTCGACGTGGTGACGCGGAACCGATCAGCTTTGGAGCCGGCCACGCTCGAGCGCATCCTCGACGCGCTTTTGCGCTGCGCTGACGACGACTACGGCACGGACGAGCGCGGCGACGTCGGCTCTTGGGTGCGCAAGGAAGCCATGGCGGCCTTGGCGACACTCGCTACGACCCTGGTGACCCCAGCACCGGCGACGGGGCAGCCGCAAGTCGTGGCTATTGCTGGCTTTGGCACCGGCACGGTCGTCGACACGCGCGAGCTGTCGGCCTCGGCCACCGTCGTGCACGTCCAATTCGAGCGACCTTCGCCGAGTTACTACTACTTCCCGCCACACGGTGTCGGTATCTTCAACTACTCGCGGTTGTTGCCGGCGCCTACGGCAGCGGTGACCCCGATGCTGCCGGCGCTCGCCGAGCGGACGCCGCACCCGGTCGTCGCCGCCCCCCAGGAGCTGAGCTTCCCGCCCCTACTCATGCATCGCTTTGTCGGTGCCCTCGCGCTGTTCCATGGCTCAGTACTGTGTAGTGTCGCGTGCTCGTCAAGCAGCTCAGCGAGAAGCTCGACACGATCCGGTCCGTAGCGGGCGCGATTTTGGCGCGACTGCTGCAGCACACACCGGCTATCGAAGGCATCGCGGATCGACCCTTTTTGGAAGCTGTCATCGGCGACGGCGCGACCAATTGGGCCATGGCCCACGAGACATTCCCGATCGTTGTCAAGGTAGCCTTTATCAGTTGCAGGGACGGGCTCACCGCGCCGCGTAGCTGCTCGACAGCCCCGAGTACATGGCAGCGGTGGCGGCGGGCTTGGTCATTAGCGTGGGCGGCCTCACCGAAAGCGTCGTACGTGTCGCGTTGGCGCCCGGCGCTCAGCGCGCGTAGGTGAAAGCTTCCAAGGCGGCGACGCTCGGGTGGCTGCGAACAAACGTCAAGGCACAGAACTTGCGTGTGGCATCGCAATTCGCTTACCGCCTCCTGGAGCTGGCGGCGGAGCACTCTACGGAAGACCGTGTCGTCGTGCCGCTGCTCAAGACGCTTTCGGCGTGCTTGGAGGCGCAAGCTTTCGCTTTCCTGCACGCAGACGGTCCGCTCTTCGGCAACGCTGTGTACGACGCTGTGCGCGTGCAGATCATCAAGACGTCGGACCTACCCAAGATCAGTGCCGGCCTCTCCGGTGAGCGCACCACCGCCGCGCCGCTTATACCCGCCTAGTGCTCGTGGGGCTCCTGCCGAGCGAAGCCACCGTCGAGCAACGCGCCTTCCGCGGCCTCGCGGTGTTTCTGGGCCACCGCTTCCCCAAGGTACATCTCCCAACACCGATGTGAGACGTCAGCCCTCGCAGGTGCGGAAGCTTGCGGCTGAAAAGCTCTACACCCGCCTCATTCTGCACGATGAGCTCGTGGACGAAGCTAAGGTATGCGCTGCTGGCGGGACT
Source organism: Achlya hypogyna (assembly GCA_002081595.1). Lineage (NCBI taxonomy): Eukaryota > Oomycota > Saprolegniomycetes > Saprolegniales > Achlyaceae > Achlya > Achlya hypogyna. Next base: position 57,887 of record JNBR01000075.1, on the reverse strand, counting down.
TGCAGACTACGGTGAGATGCATAGTACGATGAGGTGCTCGGCGTCTTGAGCGAGACGGCATGGGACGGCGAGGTAGCGAGTGCCCAGCCTCCTCTACTACGTTCTCCTGTCGCGTGTAGATCGCTGATGTGCGTAGCCAGCGCGACCTGCTTCTTGAGCTCATGGGGCTGGAGAAGATTGCCAAGCGGTACGCTCGACAGGCAGGTGGGGATGGCCTCATCGCGACGTAGGGCGATGGTAGCCAAGGCCGCGGCCGCGCCGAGCGAAGCTGCTGCGTCGTACGAAACTCTCGTCAAAGAAATGGGTTACTAAGTTCTATATACCACGGCTGTGCACATCGATTACGCCTTTTCGGAGCGGCGCGCGATCTCGGCGAGAAGCTCCTTGGTCGAGAGCGTCTGGAGGTCCACAGCGTCGACGTCGAGCCAGTCGACGGGGTTCTTGAGCACCTCGAGCGTACGCGCTTCCCACGAGCCGGGCGTCGGGACGTTCATGTACTCCCAGCGGGCGGTAAGCGGCAGCGACATGAGGATCGACTCAATGCGCGAGCCGGGCACGTTGAGACCGAACTTGGTGCCGCGGTCGTACATGACGTTAAACTCGACGTAGCGGCCGCGGCGGACCTGCTGCCAATCCTTCTGCGCCTGCGTGAAGGGCATGTCCTTGCGCTTCATCATGATGGGAACATAGGCGTCGAGCATCGAGTTGGCGCAGGAGCGGGCCATCTGGAAGGTCTTCTCGGGATCCTTGTCCATGTCGTCGTAAAAGAAGCCGCCGATGCCACGGTGCTCTTGGCGGTGGGGAATGTAAAAGTATTTGTCGCAAGTCTCCTTCATCTTGGGGTAGTAGCTCTTGTCGTGCTTGTCGAGAGCGATCTTGTACACGGCGTGGAAATGGCGGGCGTCCTCCTCAAAGAGGTACGAGGGCGTGAGGTCGGCGCCGCCGCCGAACCACGCGAGCTTCGTGGGCTTGCCATCCTTGCCGATACGGCCGGTCTCGACCTCGAAGTAACGGTAGTTGAGATGCATTGTCGGGGCCATTGGGTTGCGCGGGTGGATCACGAGCGAGATGCCGCATGCAAAGAACGGGAGCGGCTTGTTGACCTCGAGGTTGCGACCCTGCGAGTTCATCTGCTCAACGGCACCCTTCTTGAGGTCGCCGTGGATGACCGAGATGTTGACACCAGCCTTCTCGAAGACCTTGCCGTCTTGGATCACGCACGAGCGGCCACCACCACCCTTGCCATCGCGTTCCCATTCGTCGGCGCGGAACTTAGTGCCGTCCACCTTCTCCATGCCTTCGCAGATCTCCTTCTGAACGCGGTTGATCATAGCCGTCATACGCTCACGCATCGGCGCCGTCGTGTCAAACTCGATCGAATCGGCCGGCGTGCGATCCTCCGACAATGGCGCCAGCAGGAAGTCATGCGCGTCGATCTTCTTCGACTGTGCGGGCTGGCTGGCGTTGTGCGCGCCAAGGGCCATGCCCATGGCCGTGGCAGCAACGGCCATGGTTGGGTTCACGCGGCGAAGACTAGCAAGGCGACCGAACATGCTGCGCAGGTGGTCGAGGATCTCAAAATGACGGCCTGCGATTTCTGTGGGGCGCATGGAGGGCCCAATTAAGTGCGCTACTCGTCTAAATTCGTCCATACAAAAGCCATAAAGTGGCGATCTTGATGCCGTACTTAGGCGGCGCCGGTGCTAAGGACACGACCGACATGTCAGTTCTTTGCAAGGTCGGGTGTCGCTGGAAGGTGCACTCGCCTTGGGGAAAGTTGGAGCTTCTTTGCATTCCGTTCCAAAGACAAGCCCGACGCTGTTCTAGACAACAGCTTCTCCTCCGTCGCTCCTTGAAGCCCCGGCCTGAGCAGCCTCGCGCATCGGGTTCCCCTCGTTCGGGCATGACCAGGGAAGAATCCGCGGACCCAATGAGATTGCACATCCCATGTGAATGTGCCAACTCAATGTCGGCGGATGAAGCTGATCCAGTGACTTGAATGAATGCTATAACTCCACGAACTGGCATGACCATGCAACACGACAAGAATGGTACCTTCTCCACGACGTCGCTCCTTGTTCAAACGTAGAAGCCACTGCAGATGGCACGCGAGGGTAGAATGTGCTGATGCTGGGTGGTGCATTAAGTTATACGCGTATACTGGTGCACCGACTCGAGGTGTTAGTCTGACTACACTATGCAAACGCTCGACAATTGTTTGCACCAAAACGACGCAACGTGGTGACGAGGTTGCTGCTGGTCGCAGAGCGCACTTGATCAGGCATCCTTGGACGCATTAGCCACGACACTGATGCGATGTTTCAAGCCATGATGTTTCAAGCACACACTGGTTAGCGTCATTGAAAGCACCATGTGCCCCTAGATTGCTTGAGATCTACGACGCACTCTCGCCGTCAAGGCCTTGGGAGCGCAACATTGAAGTAAGGAACGGATTAGTTCTTTCGGTTCGTCCAACGACACTGGATTTCCCAGGCTCCATTTGGAAGGTGCAAGACTCTTTGACGCATCGCTGGCGATGCGGCCGTGCCTGCCCATCAGAAATACCCTTTGTTGCCTCCTAATTGTACGTGTATTAAAACCTGAGCCTTCGAATCCACATTTCCACCCATAAGCGTTCTTCGCTCTCTGGTTGCGTGGTAAGCCAACAGTTCGTTGATGATATTGGTACCTGTCATATGGACTCCATCACGTAGGCTTCTTGGTTGTGCTCGATAACATTGGGGAAATGGCCATTGGCGCCTTCAAGTCCAAAGTTTGTGTTGAGGTGAACGAGAAGTTCGAAATCTTCGTAGCCATCTATGACAGGCAGCCTGATACATATACACCTTGAGCTAAGCGTACATCAATGTGCTTAGGGAGACCGTCTTTGCTGGTGCTAGGGACCCAGCGACGCCATTGATGCCAGCGACGACTGTAAGAGTATTGACAAAAACCGGGACTTGGGGAGACATTATAGATTATGGCCAGAGAGCTCAGCGATCTACTCCTGGGTGGAGGGAGTCAGTCAGCGGACGTCGTTGCGATGCTGTCGCGCTAACGGCTGCTGCCGTCTCCGTCGGTGCCGCATGGTCGGTAACCAAGGACTTAATGCCAACAACGAACTGCTGTCGCTGAATCGCTGGAGTGCACCGCGATCACAAGGCTTGCGAGGGTTCTGGACGCGTCGTTGCTCCAAGTTTGGCATATGCGCTGGCGTAGATGTCGTATACTTCGTCAGGCTGGCGGTGTCGTATTTCAAAGGAACAATCTCCTGCAACAAACGGTCAGTATTGGCATCACGTGCGTCGATCACGGCATCGCACAACGTGGGCTGATACGTCAGGTAATCGTTGCGTGCTTTCCGCGCCGCTACGGATGCTTGATGAGCATCTGTGACGGTTGGCCTTAACCGCATTGGTCACCGGAGGTCGGGCACCCTGCGATGCCCTAGAAGATGAGCATTGCGCGATGGTTGTCTTGGGTTTGGCAGGTTTTTGGTGTTCTGGCCATGGAAGCAGGCCGTGCTACTCAGGTAGGAGGGCAGCTTCGCCTCTTTCAAGGTACTGGGGACTTGTCCTTCGAAGCGACGCTCGCCCAACCTCCGGTTGTCATGACGTGGCAACATGTCCGGTTACCAACGGCAAGTGCCACTTCAACGTCCGGATGCCATTTCCACGAAGTCAAAGTCGCGATGGACGGGTACGGGTACGGCCGGACCGCTGCGGGCGCCGAGGTCGTCGACGAAATGCGAACGGAGGAGTTTCCCCACATGCAAGGTCCCGACTTATCTCTCGCCATGGCTCTCATCGCTCATATAGGCCAAGTGTACCTGGACCACGCAGGAGCAACGATTTACAGCGCCCGCCAGCTAGCCGCACACCAGAAGCTTCTACTGAGCAACTTGTTCGGCAACCCGCACAGCACGGCGGCACCATCGGGTGGAGCGGCAGCCGCAGCACTCGACGCTTTTCGTCATCAATTGGCGGCCTTTTTCCACACCACCCTTGAGACGTACGACATCATCTTTACTTCGGGTGCAACCGGAGGACTCAAGCTCATCGGGGAAACGTTTCCTTTCAGCGACCACAGTGCATTCGTTTACAGCGCCGACTCGCATAACAGCGTTGTGGGCCTTCGATCCTTCGCACACGCAGCTGGCGCAGCTATCATCGCACTGCCACCAGCCGCGCTGGACAATTTGGTACTTTAGCCACTCGCACTTGATGTCAATCGCTCACCGTAGCGATCATCTACAAATACTCGGCTGGCGCCACTTAGCGGCGACGCCGACGCGGAAACTTTGCACCTTTGCGCCTTCCCTGGCGAATGCAACTTCAGCGGCGCCAAGCACGACTTGTCTGTCGTCCACGCTATTCAAACGAGTGGCCTCGACGAAGTGGCGAGCAGCGTCGAGGAACACACCATCGCTGCTTCTCGGGCGCCACGAAAACGGGGGCGCTGGCTCGTGCTTCTGGACGCAGCAAAACTTGCGGCTACGAACCCTGTCGACCTCTCGATGGTACCTGTGCCGATTACCCAAGTCGTCACTGAGGTGTCTAGCATACGCCCGACTTCATGGTGCTGTCATTCTACAAGCTCTTTGGGTACCCCACCGGCACGGGTGCACTCTTCGTGAAGAAATCGGCTCAGAGGTTCCTTCGCAAGACGTACTTTGGCGGTGGGACGCTAGCGACGTCGCTTGCCTCAGCGCTCTTGACCAAGCCGCGCGACGACTTCGATCGGCGCTTCAGCGATGGAACTGCGTCATTTCTGAGCCTTCTCGCGTGCCAAGCCGGCCTGGACCAGCTCCAACGGCTCGGCATGTGCGCCATTCAACGGCATACAGCAGCGCTCACAAAGCACTTGGCGACGAAGTTGTCGGCGCTGCGCCACGGAAATGACCAGCGCCTCTGCGACATTTACGGCGACCACCACCTCGGGAAACACCCCGGCTCGGTCGTCGCCTTGAACGTTCGCCGCGCTGATGGGTGCGCTTTGATAACTTTCGCGCCGTTCACCCGCCGTGTAGAAGCGTTGTGGGCTACACTGAGGTAAGTGCGCTTGCAGCACTGCACAACATCCACCTTCGCACGGGCTGCTTCTGCAACCCTGGTGCGTGCCAAATGCACTTGAACCTTTCGGCCAACGATTTGCTCTCGCACATGGAGCTGGGTACGCTCGGCGTCTGTGGTGGGCAAGTCCTACGGATGCTAGGGCACACGTGCGGCGATGCTATGGACGTGATTGACGGGCGGCCCACAGGTGCCGTGCGCGTCTCGGTCGGGTACATGACGACGCGCGCCGACGTCGACAAGTTTCTCGACTTTATCGCGACGTACTTTGTTGCACGGGCAGTGGCGCCGGCGCCCGTTGTGCCTCCGCCGATGCCCCAGAAGTTGTACCTCGCCAAGATCACCCTCTTCCCCATCAAGTCGTGCGCGGGCCTCAGCGTGCCCGAGTGGCCCCTCGCCCCCCGAGGCTTGCTCTACGACCGCGAGTGGGCCGTCGTCGACCCGACCTCCGGCAAGGCACTCCGACAAAAAGACGCACCGGTGATGACGCAGATCCGGCCGCGCATCGACCTCGACAGCCACGTGCTCGTCGTCCAATGTGGCGATCTCGCGCCTCTGCGCCTGCCCCTCACGTACGTGCCACCGACAAGCCAGGTGCGTCCGCTGGCCCTTCTGTGCCTCCTACCCGCGTAGACGCTGACGGTGTGTGCCACTGCCTGCCGTGGCAGCGCCTACGACGGCGCAGTGGCAGCGTGGTTCTCGGCTGCAGTCGGCCGGCCGTGTACCCTCGTGCGCGTACCTGTCGACGGCGACGAGGGCTTTGCGAACGAGGCTCCGTTTCTGCTTCTGTCCCGAGCGAGCGTGGCCGCCATGAACTGCCGGCTGCCAACACCCGTGTCCGAAGACGTGTTCCGCGCCAACCTCATCGTCGACGGCTGCGCGCCGCACGACGAGGACTCGTGGCGCCGCGTGGACGTGGGCAGTGAGGCCTTCGACGTCCTAGGGCCGTGCCCGCGCTGCAGCATGGTCAACATCGACCCGACCACGGGCGCGTTTTCGCCGGCGCCGCTGCAGACGCTCGCGGGCTACCGTCGTGATAAGGCGCGCATCTTCTTTGGGCAATTCCTCCGCCAGTCGGCGCCGGGCCGTCGGGCAACAATGGTGCGTGTCGGTGACGTAGTAGTTGGCAATTTGTGAAGAACTACTGATGCATTTCACGCCACATTCATCTCATTAACTTCCTAACCTACCAACCTACTCCTAAACTTACGTTAATACCTATGATCCTAGTCTGTACAGCCTCGGGGGCTCAAGCGGCTTCCGTGTAGAAGCGGTGGTGCGGTGGGCCTGCTGCGGTTTGCGCCATGAACTCTAGTACCACTTGGTAGAGCCCTGACTCGTCGACCGTCGGTCGGTTGGGAGGGCCTTGGAGGTACTCGATGTAGTGCTTGTGACATTGCGCCGCGTAGTCTGGGTCGTTCATCTTGAGCTGCGAGTAGAGGTCGGCAAAGTTTGGGAAGATCTCCATCACAAGGCGCAGTTCACCATCTTCACCGTCGTCGTCCTCAATGACTTGCAGCATCTCCGTCACAACCTCGCCGGCGCAGCGTTCAAGCCCTATTGAAACGGTGAGCACCCGAGCGAGAGCGCTTTAGGTACCAAGCAGGCCATCGCGCTTGATCTTTAGCTGCTCGAATGTAGCCTTGTCTTGCTTTGCTGCGACAACACTACCAAGCTCCAAACCGGCAGCGGTTGCCTAGGTACTAATTGCCACGATCGTTCACTATCGGAAGATACCTCTGTGTCGAGCTGGCGGAGCATTTCATCGGGAAACGGGATCCGGGTCTCGGGCTCGGAAAAGTCACCCGTCGCCAGGATGTATTGGACGAGACTATCGATGTTGTAGACGACAACAGTCCCGTTCGGTCGAACGAAGCGGAACTAGGCACAAGAGTTGGATCACAAAGTCTGGAAAAACGAACGACGCACCGTGTGGGGACCCAGCTCTGTGAGCATGATCGGATCCACAGTGTTAACGCTGGCATCGCTCTTGCGTTTGCCCTTGGTGGTCTTACGCCACCAGTACTTGGCTTTCTTGCCCTTCTTGCCCTTCTTTCCCTTCTTCCTCAATGACGAGGCCTCCGCGGCCTTCGCGTGCTGCATTTGTCGCTGCAAAGCCTGGTGTAGCTCGAGCTTCGAGAGGTGGCGGAAGTACTTCATGCCCATGACCCGCGCGAGGCCATGGAGCTCGTCCATGGAAGGGCACGATCGCGTCTCCATGCTGCTAGGGCGTCGTCGGGAAAAATGGAAATGACGCACCGGGTTTTCTTCGGCTCAAACCGGTTCTTCGACTTGCGGCGACTTGCGCGCAATTAAAAAGGCTTCAACCTCAAAAGATTGGGCAATTCGCTTGGATCAGACATCCCCGTCGGAAGATTTGCATACGCTAAATCCACGCACCGTACGGATGGCGAGAACCGCCGTTCGCCACGCCATCGTAGTGCGACGGCAGGAACGTTGATGGGGATGTCAGTCAGGTGCACGAATAGAAAGAGCTCGGCGAACTAACACTTAGTTGCTTTCATGTTTTGTTTGCACTGCAAAAGCCCTTTTTCGGACGAGAATGGCAATGCTGGGTTCTTTTTAGCTTTTAGCGTTCTTGCCCCTCACGGATGCGTTTTTATGATGTAGTCTTCCTACCTTGCCAATTTGCAAACCCAAGCCGACGTGGGCAATAGACACGAGGCCTGCTGAAGGCACTCGCCTCTTTGCAGCCTGTTGTACGATACAAAGGACTCACCGGACCAGAGGCGACACCTGCTCCGTGGCCTAAACGGTACATACAACAAGGTGAACGACCTGGTCTTCTCCAGTGCACTGGCTACTTCATACTTCATGTTAATGGGCCCATGGATCCTTGACGTGGCGAAGTGTTTCTTGCTCACAAGATTGTGTGTTTCTAGAACCCCGTACAAGCCAGGGTGCCGACAACTCGAGGATTGTACTGGACAAGGGAATACCTGTTGAAACCCATGCACCGTGCGTTCTGATTGGCCATCGAGTATGACAGGGTCGAGCCCGACCGCTTGACTGGGAAGTTTTCTCCCCTACCCCTAAGCGGCCGTCAAATTTTAGCCAATCGTCTCTCGCCGAACAACCTTCCGTCGATTTCATTGGCTCAACAGTCCGAATTGAGAACAAGATCCAAACGGGATTTTCTGTAAGAAACAGGACTCGCCGTCCGAATTAGCTCCAAAGCCCACTTGTCATAAAACAAAATCGATTTTTATGACTTGATCTTTGTATGTCCGAGGAAATCCAAATAAATCGACAAAGCGGAGATCCGAATTTCACAGAGATCACTTGCTTTTTGTATGCTGAGGGGTGAGGAGGACCATGTTGGAGCGCGCCTGTGAAAGTGCATCGGTCGAAGCAAGTCGTTCGACTACATGGCGCTCCAAGCCTCGCAGATCCACCGGGGCCAGTCATGCTCGAACCAAACATTGGATCGCAACGATTTGCTTCGAAGTTAACATCAAAGCTCATCCTTGGCACTCGAAGTAGCCGGGGCGTCCGTTGGTGGGTCGCTTGATTCGTTTGTGGGCGTGTCGTCTTCGTTGGGCACGCAATGAATTGTTTGCGAAAGTTCTGCACGACGCATGTCTTCTTTGGCAAAATGAGGGTGGCCGCACACCTACGCATGGAGGTTCTCATGTATTCAGGAACGGGCCAAAAGCGTACTGAAGGGGTTGCCACCTTAATGGTGTACGTGCATGTCGACGTTTCCTGCACACTAATGATGTAGGCCGGCTGGGACTTGAGCAGCGGACAGAACATCAACAGTCGCGTCGAACTAGCTCGAAAGCTGTGAGTGGCCATGTCATGACGTTAAAGAGCAACCGGGTGCGGTCGACAGCGTCGCAAGGGGTGCCACTGTCGTATACTTCTTCGTACGCCGGCTGCTCCTTGTCATGCGTGCCATCCATGAACTCTGTGAGCATCGCTTGGTGGTTAGATTGCAAGGCGTCGTTGGCGGCCGAGCTCCAGCGCCTAGGGTATCGCATATGCTCGGCCAGAATGGGCGTGGGTGTAGTACCCGAGGGAAAACTCGGCCGTGATCTCGCCCGTCTGCTCCCGGTGGTATTGGCTGATCTTGTCACCGAAGCACACCTCATACGTCCACCAGCCTACGCCATTCGTGCCTCAAGCGCCGGGGCCAGGGCCTTGCACCTTCTGTGCGCTTGATGCACGTATTGGTACTCGTGAGGGGCTTGAGAAAATGCGCAACGCTCAGGTCCAGAGCGCTCACGGCATACTTGTCCAGGCAGAACGAACGCGACGCAAGGAGAAAAGCTATGGCTGAACTCTCAAGTGATGGCAAGTGCAGCCCCACGATCGTCAGGCCCACGACATCGGCACAGGCGAACTGCACCGCAATGTCTTCACCAAAATGCTGCGTGTATAGTAGAGTATCGGGCGTCATTTGGGGCTGAGCTTTGTGAGATGACACAGCGATCAACGACGAGTACCTCGGGAGATTTCGCGTTGTAGCGAAGAATCTTGTAGTCGACAAGCGGCTTAAGGTCGGCGTCCACTTCGAAGTCAGCGAGGGTGGATCGTGTGGCCGGCAAAAATTTACGATTCTCGTCCATGTCCATGCGGTAAATCGCCTGTTGCTCCATGAGAATGGGTTAAGCGAGCTGGCACCACCTTGGAAGGGCAAATCTCGTAGAATGTACGGCTTGGCTCGTCGACGTAGTTAACGCATTTGCGCTGAAGCTTTCCGGTGATTTCGCGACCAATCTCGACCCGGGTCTGCGGGGCGTTGGACTCCTCGACATCGTTGTCCTCCGTCACCACAGGAACGTAGCAAATGTAGCGCTTTCCGTTGCTCGACGTCATTGGCATCGGCTCGCCTGCCAATTCGGTGACTACACTGTCATCGAAGACATTCCTCTCGTTGACCATGCGTAGTGCATCGGCAGTACTGCTGTGCAGGCGAACCACATAGGAAGCGTCACCTAGGGCGACAGACGCGTCTTGAGCCCAGGCCAGCGCGGCCATGACAGCCACGATGCAGGTGCGGACAACGTGGGGCTTCATGATGGTGCCAAGTGTTCGAGCCAAATGCAAAATCAGGAAATATAATTGGGTGAAAATAAGACGAAATTCAGCCAATAGAAGCCCCGCGGGTTTCGCGGAAGTTACGGACATAATCTTAACTCGACTCGCCGACAAGTTCACGGACGCGTCATGCCCAACACGCACGATCCGACTCATCGCAAGCCAAATCCTGCAATTGCCGCGCGATTCGATTTAACGGGGGTGGTAGACGGTGAGGGTAATCTAGCTTTTCTATAGAAACTCTCATTCATTTACTTTCAATGTATCCACTATTGCGTCACTACATCGTACCGCAACTGTACTGTGTGCTCTCTTCAGATAGTTTGTCATCACAGGATGAATACCAGTTGGGGCTAAGCTCCTTGTCCTCTGAACCTTACTAAAAAGTGTTTCGTCACGGATTCGCCCGAGCCTGGCTATCGAAGCAAAAAACCAACAGTGAATTTAATAGCTAATCGTGAGCCTTGTAGTAAATCGAGTGTATGTTCATGGAAGGATGAGCTTCACGCGGATGTTGCTTTTCGGGGATCGTCGGTGGGTAGTAGTCGACGCGGCCGCCGTTTATGACATTGAAGGGCCGACCGGCCTGTCCCTCATTGCGCAAGTGTTGTGCTCTGTGCCTTGTGTTAGCGCAGATAGCGCACCAGCGTACCGTTCGGGGTACCAAACGGGCGACGTCTCGTTAAAGAGTCGTCCATGGGTGTCGACGTTGTAGGCTGGGAACTTGACGCGCTCTTGACACACTTTCGTAACATTTGGTGGCTTGACTGAGTCGTCTTGGACAAGATACGAGTAACCAAGCTTTGGTATGGACGTTGTTTTGCTAGATGCATGTGCGGCGACACGAAGCCTAATGGGAATATACCATCGTAAGTTGTCTTCGCGCGTCGCTCGCTGGTGATCTTTGTGACGCAGCTCCCGTTCGATGCGGTTGGCAGAGTTGCTGTACACTTGAGTATCTACTCGAATGATTGGCGATCGTGCTTCGGTAAACATGGAAACCTGGATTGTAAGGCCCATCCAGCCCCATGACACCTCCAGGGTATTGGTGACGCCTACGGTACTTCAGGTTCAAATAACAGCCATATGAATCAAGAATGACATGAGCTGGACGAGGCGGCGCTCTTTCATCTCTGCGCGCTTCTGGAGAGTCGTGGCCTTTTCCGACGCCGTTGTGAATTGTTGCCGTTCTCGACGTTGCGCAGGTGTCATGATGCCTTCTTGTAGCTGCGCTGATGCGCAATACGTGTAACCCAGCGTGGCGGCTGCCACCGTCGCGTTGTTTTCGACCGACTCGGGGCGAATTACCACCAAATGCTGCAATAGCTGCCAGTGAGATACCAATAATTGACGCACCGACGCACCTTGCCTGGCAGTGGCGCGCCAGCCCGAGCCACGATATTTTCTTCGAGAGACCTGCATAAAATGTTTATAATGGTATACAATCCCACGGATACCGAATACGCAATGATGGGTCAAACGCTGGCTTGGTGCCGAGCACTGTGGTGTGTGTGCTGTCATTTTCAAGCACGACAACCTTTCCCCGCGTGTCAAGCCTAGACCACGTTAAACCACCAAGAACTATCGGTGCAATCACCGAGCAAAGGGCGTCATATTGCAGTTCTCGCCATTCCAGGACCTCTGCACGACTCCGGTATGTGTCGCGGGCCGGTTCTATTTGATCCTGATATGCCAGGACAATAGGCGCTGACAATGTACGCGACTTTCAACATTGAACGTCGATGGGCTGTCGAGAAACCGGTTGAGCCGCATTGGGTCCATTGCCTTGGGCTTCTTCGACCCGTCGCTCTCCGTGCCACGCATCGCGCTACTCGAGCAGGTGTGGCCGTCGATTAGGTCTCGGGTCTATCAATAGATGCGCTTCTGTGATTGGCTGCTATTGGCCAATCGAGTGTATAGAATTACTAAATCATTGCAACTCGCGTTTTTGCGCACGGCAACTCCCACTATCGCACAAATGCTGCGGTGTGGCACTTTACGCGAGCTCTAGTTGGAACTATGGATGCCAGAGTTCTTTGCGGAGAACTAGCACCGAAGGCACTCAAGTGATCATGAGAAGCCCCTGTGCCTCTTCGTCGGCAGTCCTCGCGCTCGAAGTTCGGACTGATAGCGCCAATGCCGCGGGACATAAACGACGAATGGTCACATTGCAGCGGCTCTTTTCATAGGTGATTGCTCAAGACGGACAAAATCTGGCACCTCTAGTGTTGGCTAACTATTGCTGACTTTAGAGGAAGGCTTTGAGCTTTTCCAATCGTACACATGCTCCATAGTGTTCGCATCGACTTGGACAGTTTAGGCGATGCAATGGGCCATGCCTAGTCACTACTGGAGTGAGAAAATAGACAACATGTATTGCTTTTAAGTTTCAAACGAATTCAAACTTTTCGCAAGTAGTTTCAAGCGCCTTAAAGAATTGTGCATTCTTCCGCCTTTTTGTTGCGGCGCATTTGCCGTTCTTCTTCCTGTGCGCGGGCCGAATCGGCTTGCTGGCGGGCATAGCTGAGCATGTACTCCTCTTCTTCGGCGCGCAATGCAGCGATGCGGCGCGCGTTAGCTTCGGCATTCGCTTCCTGGCGCTGCCGGTCGAGACGCTCCTCCTCGATCCGGCGAGCTGCCTCCCGCTCTTGGTACCGAGCCAAGTACTCTCGTTCTCGCGTTTCTTGAGCCTCACGCTCTTCGCGCTCAAGCGCTGCGTGGCTTTGAGCAACCTGGTCGTACATGCTGCGGTAGTCGACTTGCAGGTCATCGTCATCGTCGACGTCACTCTCGTACAATGCACTGCCGTCGTCGCTCTCGCTTTCGTACGATTCACTGCCATCGTCGCTCTCACTTTTGTCCATAGCTGCTGCTTGGGCCTCTCGGCGAAGCGTGGCCATGGCAAGCGCAGGGGCGACCCCAGCGATGGCCCCGAGGCGCGCGCAGTGCAAGAGGAAAGAGCGCCAGACCTTGCTGGTCTCGAGGATCGTGGGGTTTCCCACGACGATGAGCAGGGCCTTGGCGCGCGTGATGGCCACGTTAAAGCGCTTGGGGTGGTTCACGAAGCCGAGACTAAACTTGTCGTCGTCGGCGAAGAATGCGGTCGAGCTGCGCACAGTTGATATGATGATGACGCGACGTTCGTTGCCCTGAAACTGCTCGACGCTGCCAACCATGATGCCCTCGTACCCCGCCTTTTTGAGTGCTTGCTGGAGCTTTTGCCGCTGCTTGGCGTATGGCGTAATGACGCCAATGTCCTCAGGCGCGACGCAGAAGCCACCTGCGGCAGTGCGCATCTTCTTGACGTACTGCAAGACGAAGTGGACCTCGTACGGGTTGTACCACGACGGCGAGTCACCGTCCTGTAGTTCGGCGCCCATGATGCCGTGGAAGATGACGGGGCAACTTGGGGCCGGCAACGCCGTCCACTGCACCATGTTGTGAGTCGTGCTCTGTCCCGCGCACGGAATGAGCTCGCCATCGTAAAAGAGATCGTTCGGGACGCGGAGGATCTCGGGGTGACTCCGGTAGTTGCGCAGCAGTTTGGTCTTGTGCGACGCCTTGTACAAGTCGCGTCGGATAAGTCGATCCATCAAAGATTTGTCGAGGCCCTTTGTCGCCGCGACACTCGACTTGATCACTGGCCCGAGCTGCTCGGGGTCGCCAGCCAAAAGTACGGCTGTGCTTGCGAGCGCAAGCGGTCCCAGAACGCTGAGCACCTCCGGCTCAGACGCCTGGGCAGCCTCGTCCACAGCGATCAAGCTGAAATGCCCACGCACAACGCCAAGATTGAATAGCTTGTTGCTCGAGCCGATGGTAGCGACGACTACGGCCGCGGTGCGCACCTGCTCCAGCGTCACTGGTGCAAACCCGCCTTCGCCGTTGGGCGTTGTGTATGGCAGCACACTTGCCGCTGTATCCTTCACGCGGCGGCAGTAGGCCATTACTCGCAGAAGTCGCGGGTTGGCGCTGTGCGGTGGTATCGACGGCGCCAGACGCTCCACAATGTTGTCGGTGGCCGCGTTTGACGGGGCGCACACGAGGATTTTGGCCGTGGGTTTGGCTTTGAGCAGCTGCACGATCATTTCGGCAAGTGTCACGGTTTTCCCTGTCCCCGGTGGTCCAAAGAGCAGGTACGGCACCTTGGTCGGCGTCGGCGCCGTCGCGACGTGCAAGATATCGCGGATGGCGCGAGCTTGCTCGGGGTTGATCGGACGGGTCATTGTGATTACCCGAGTTGCACTTGGCAGCGCGGGCGTATATGGTGGCGGGAAGAGCAGCGCTCCGTGGTTTGCAGCCGAGATGGTCGCAAGGCCTTGGTGCATGTGCCGCAGGGGCACACGGGACATGATGAAACGAACGTTAAAGGTAGCCTTGTCGTTGAACACGCTTGTGAAGGTAGCGGGCATCGAAATGTAGATCCCGTCGAGTCGAACTTGGGAGACGTCGCCTTGGAAGGTGCGAGTTCCCCGCGAAAGCCACACTTTGTCGCCGGTCATGAGCGATGGACGGCCCTCAGCGAGGCCCGGGACCTCGAGCTCGTACAGCCTGGCGTTCTTGCGGACAAGGTGAGCGCCGTCAATATCAAACTCCTTCTGCTGCCGCACGAGTTCGAGCTCCTCCACGAATAGAAGGTGCTCGAATCGCGCCTTATAGTTGCCAAGGGCCAGCGGCGCAGACCAGTCGACTTGGGGAAGTGTTTTTGGGATGTCGTAGCCCTTCAAAGCCACTACCCGTTTACCCCCCGTGCCCGCGCCAGAATGCACGTCGTTGTGGTCGGGTCGCACGAAGTGGAGGTTGGCCCTTTTTTTACGGCGGCTCCGCTTGGTTGCGGCCGCGATCGCCGTCCGCGTCTCGGCATCCATGGACGCATCTACGGCGATGACCTTGTCGAGAACACGGCCGATCATGAACTTCGTGCCGCTGGGCGTGGCAAATTCGAAAGCGAATATGGCCTTGTACTGGCCCGGGTTGGCGCTTGTAAACGTGCACGGGATCTCGACTTGCGTTCGCGGGGGCAACGGTGCGTTTGCGGCAACAGTCGCGCCAAGGCGGAATGGACTCTTGCCCTTGGTAGTCTTGACTTGGAAGTAGCGCCGCAACATCATCGTTTCCGTGGAGCGGTTGAACACTTTGTAGACTTGAGTCACATTCGCGTTGGTCTCGATCGGGTGGGCAAAGGCCCCGTCATCCGAGATCTCGACCCCGTACTTGTTCAAGACGAACTTGGGACCGTACTCCTTGAGAAGTTGCGCAGCCGACGGCAGCGACTGCTCGCTGGCGAAGACGAGAGATCCGCCGCGCCAAGCAATCGCGGGCTTTGCGAACTTACCATGGGTGTTGACAAAGGCCGAAGCCTTTCCGCCGTTCGAGCGAATGACGTCGTCGAGACCCCGGTGCTGAGTGTATAGTTGCCCGAGCTGCCCTCCCTCCACCTTGCCCTTGTGCTGAATGAGACATTCGACCAAGTGCGCGAGGCAAGTCGCGATCGTCACTGCTGGTTGCGCCCCGATCCGAAGCTTTTCGTCGACCACAGAGATTCCAGGCGAGATGCGTGCGCCGTACTGTGCAATCACAGCAGAGATTTTGGTGGTAGGAGTCGGCTTGAGACTTGCTTTAGCTGTAGGGTGCTGCATGTAGAACTCATGGAGCCCGGAAGATATAAGGATCTCGCCACCCTGCGCCTCGATAAAGGCGGCGAGACGCTGAAGGCTTGCCGCGATGGCCGCAGGGACTGCAGCAGGCGTTGGCGTCTGCGCTTGCGGCGCGGGTGTAGATTTGTTCAGCCGGGCGAGCGACTTTGTGAGGCACTCGGCAAACTTGGTCGGGGTCATGAGCGCCTTCATCGCGACAAAAGCTGCGGGCAGATGCTCCACATCCTGCCCAGCATAGTCCAGCAACTTGGCTGGTAGAGGTCGCTGCTCCCAAAGTCCCGGACGGTGCTGGACGTCATCTTTGACGGTGTTGACAACGCCGGCGTAAGTTTCCAAGACGACGTTAAGACCGACTTGAGTTGAGGCGCCCACGAGAAGCTGGTGTGCCACCTGAGTGTCAAAGAGTTGGCTAAGGCGTAGACCAAACTGTCCATCGAGCGCGCGGAAGTCGTGGCGAGCGTCGTGCAAGACCACGAGCTTGGACGTCAAAACGGCTGCGATTTCGGGGTCAGTGAGGATCGACGGACACACGTAGATGTCGAGTACATAAACGCGATTTCCCGTCGAGGTGATTTGCATCAACGACAGACGCCCGTTCACCGTCAAGTCGCCTTCGAGGTCGATCATGAGCGTTGGAGCTTGCGCCAAGATCTTAAAAACTTCTTTGGCGCGCGCGAGCGTCGTGACGTACTCAGCTGCAGGGCGACTGGTCGGTAATGAAGCAGTCCAGGTGAGCTCGCGCAGAGGTCCCGCACCTGAGAGAACGAGTGCGCCGTTTCCGCGGTGACCGTGGGCCTCAACAAAGGGCTCATAGGACGAGATGGGTTTGTTCGGCCACATAAAGTGATACTCAGGGTGGGCCTTGCGAAATGTGCCAAGCAGCACCACTGTGGAAGTTCGGCCACGCCTGCGCACGGCGTCTCCGAGGGCGTTGATCGCTTCAATAGTGTCACGGAACTCGATGGCGTCGTTAGTAAACGTCAAAGGAATCGGCGCGCTCGAACCGTGGAGGCCAACGAATGCCGCTATGCCTCCGGCAGAATTCACGATGCGCTCACACTTGGCGGTAGCCCTGGTCTGGGCGTAGAAGTCCGGCAGCTGGCTCTGGAGCACTCGGCCGTTGTGCTGGCGAACGTAGTCACTCAGCTTCCGCAAGCATTTACCCGTGGCCGCGTCCATCTTGACGGTCTTGTCACGCTGCGCCACTACTTGCCAAAATGGAACGAAACTTCATTTCCTGTCGAACAGTACAACGTACTGTACTGTAACAGTACGGTACACTGCCAACAATGAACAGGTTGGTGTCGTCGCTGAAGACCGAGAAATATCAGATTGACTGGCTAGCACAAGACACCAAGTTCCAACAACGAGCACTCGAGTCACTTGTGACTTGTGCGATAATCGTCTTCAGGAACAATGACGTTGGGCACACCAGCTCGACTTAGATAAGTGAATTTGTTCAGTTTTTCCCTTTTGTGCTCTGGTGAGCCCTCAACGGGAACAAGAGACCATGCTTTTGGCTTACCAGCAGATAAGACGACCTGCTGCGACCTTGCTCAAGAGGCATTCCCTACAGAAGTGCGTGCTAGCATCTACCGGCGGCACAACCACTCCAACAGAGGCGCCTGGACATGCGGCAACGATTGCGCACTCGTCCGGAGGTACGAATCCAAAAATATCAAATATTACAGTGAGCGCTCCTCGTGATCGAGAGCTCATTGCCGCAGTGGAGTTTGGCGTGTGTGGCTGTAATATACATACGAACGACGTCAAGAGCGGTTCTAATCATGCTGCGAAGAGTCCGCAACGCCTACCGCATGATGCAGCTCAATTGCGTTGCGTTCGCTTCGGCGAGCAATCGAGAGTCGCTTCGAGAGGCATATCGAGTCTCACAGGTTCGCGGTTGTGCAAAAGGTCATTTCAATCTTTGCGACGGCATGTGGAAGCCCGTGGTCTTCGGAGTGGCCAGCGTTGTTGCCGTGCCCTTGTTGCTTCTCTGGGGCGCCATCGGCTGGCTCCTCACGCGGCCGACGATTGTGGCTGCGACGGCATCCGTCATTGTCGTCCTTGCACTTGCCATTGCAGCGTACGTCCAGGACCACGTAATGCTATTTGACTTCCCGGCTGCCCTCGCGGCCGCGTTCGGGCTCCTTCTACTCTGCCCCAGAAAGACTCTGTACAACCTTCCGCTCTTCGTCGCTTTTTTTTCCTTCGCGATTGCGCGCCGCATCTGCTTGTCGTCGCCACCGATGGCCCTCGCAAGTACGGCAATCGCAACAAAAGGGTAGCAGGACTGAGCGCGTTCGATAGATTGGATCACGGTTCTCAGCTGCGTTGGGCTCGTTTGGGGCTATACTTGTGCGCTACGGCTCTGGATACCTGCTAACTTCGACGCACTGGCGAGTATCGAGGACATGCTGTACAAGTCGCATATCATGAGCGACTACAAGTTGCTCAAAATTGGTGGCCTCGGCACGGTGCACGTGCCGTACTGCGGTGTGACGGACGAAAGCCGCCTTCCGCCTCTCAATCTCGTCCTCGTCCATGGGTACGCAGCTGGCAACGCATTCTGGGCCACGGTAATCGTTGCGCGTTGAGGTGATGGCTTATCCCGTTCGATTCCAGAACCTGCAGACGCTCGCCAAGCAGTACAACGTCGTAAGTCTCATTTCGATGCGAATGGCGAACTAATTCGTGCAGTACGCGGTCGAATGGCAAGGCATTGGGCGGTCTGATCGTCCAGATCCAAACTTCAAGACGGTAGGAATCCCGTCGAGCCTTGCGCTTACATCGAACAGTACGAAGAAGCCGATGCATTCTTTGTCGATGCAATTGAGCGCTGGCGCAAAGAAGTGCAGGTACGTACGTCTGCGTCTCGAACCGTTGACACACAGGTACTGGTGCATAGCTCGAGCAATTCGTTCTCGCTGGCCATTCCATGGGAGTATCACCGCCTATTTGCAATGGTCGACTCCAATTTGCTCCCTCCAGGGCATATTTGTGACGCATTACGCTGTCAAGTACCCACAGCGTGTCGAAGTACCACCGTTGGGTGGTCCAAACCCGCTAATTTCGTTGTAGCAACTCATCCTGATCTCGCCGGCCGGCGTCGGATACCCGCCTAAAGAAGCCCACGCGCCCAAGTCACTTTTCTTCCGCGTTGTGCACTTGGGCTGGAAATCTGAGATCACTCCGATGGTAATGATGTCCAATACGATCCAGGTCTCAGGCTTGCCGTTAGGCGCTAGTTCGCTTCTTTGGTCCATTTGGCCCGAAGCTTGTGAGCTGGATCCTGCAGCGCCGAATGAACTGGCTGCCTGAGACTAGCGTTCTCAAGTCCGGTATTCTCGATAATGCCCTCATTGCCGAGTACATGTATCACAATTGGGCCCTCAAGAAATCTGGCGACGTAGCAATGAATACCCACCTCCTACCGGTAGCTATCGACTGCTTCCCATCAAGTACTCACCATCGTCTCAGGGGGCCTACGGAAAACGAGCTCTGCGTGATAAACTACTTCCCGGCCAAGTGAAGATGCCTGTAACTTTCATGTACGTCAGCCGAAGTATACCAGATGCTGATCTTGAAGTAGTTATGGCGGCGGCTCGGACTGGATGGATTTCAACCATGGCCAGGACGTCGTCGATCGGCTCAAGGCCACGCAGTACGCGTCATTGCGCAAGGTTCCCCTTGCCGGTCACCAAGTGTTCATGGACAACTCAGCGGCCTTCAACGCCGTGCTCATCGAAGCCATCACTGATGGCTTACAGCTCGAACCCTTTCGAACGTAGCATTCGAATCAAACCTCCATGAAAGTGCACCAGCGTTCAGGACGATGCTTTGTCCGCTTTACCCTTGTTCTTTGTCCATGTCCATGAAATTGGGTGATTAAACGTGTATTGATTCCTACGCGTACCTTGTGCAAGTCTGGTCACCGCGTCCGTCGATCAGCTCAAGAAACCAAGTTGGCAGCAGTCTGCATTGACATGCAGTCGCTGAAATCGCATTTACCGACGTGCGATAAAACTGCATTGCATGGGCAAGTTCGCGCATTTGAGATGCGCCAGATGGCGCATGACAAGGTCAAAAGAGCAGGTGCAGTTTGGCAATGGGCAACAAACACACCACACACACCGCGACCAAGACCGCGCCACCAGCGCATGCAGGTTCTTGCCCAGATAAACTGCCCCTCATCTCGCATCCCCAACAGGCCAGCTGCAGCACCGCCGGGTGCACGTCATGGTCGGCATCGATTGTCTGCTAGCAGTCTTTGCTCGACTGCTCACTCACTTTCCTAGTCTCGAAGTCGAACGATTGGACGGGTAAGACAGCCTTTGCTGGCAAGAGCCTCCATACGCTGTCACCCCACGAGAATAACCCGTATGAGTCAGCGCTCCAGCTGCTGCGCAACGTCCTAGCCGGCCCAGGTGCAGTCCTTCCCCTACAGCAAACGGCATCATACCCGCAACACAGAGCTCCACGGCATCGTCAACACACGAATCCCCATGTACGGCTTTGGCGACGACAAGACGCGAGCAGATGCCGTGTTTTCCTTCATGCCCCACGAGCGCGACGGGTCGCTCCGCATCGAAGGGTACCTTCCCCAAACCCTCTGCAGTCGGTAGGAGCCCTCTTAACAAGGCCGACTCGGAACGAATTCAGATATCGGGACATTGCGGGCAGCTGCCTGCGTCGCATGGAGCCGACGTCGTTTGCACCCATTGTGACTGTAGCTGCGGGTCACGCACGTGACACCGATTCGCCTACAAGCGTCCTCGTGCTCTTGACTGACGGCCGCATCACGCTTGGCGAGGCGCATGCAACAGCGACGAAAGCAGCAATAGCGGCTGCCGCACCGTAAAGCCGATTCTACAAGTGCTTGCTTACAGCAGTGTAGCTACCTTAGCATCCTTGTCCTCGGGCTCGGCGATGGACCGTGGGACGTGCTGGCCGCGACGCTTGCGCCATGGTCGTCCACGACGGTCCGGATCCTGCCGTTTGATGTGCGTGACAAGTCCTCACAGAAAGAGGTCTTTTACTGGCTTAGAGTTCGGCCGGTCAAAGGACATCCGTGGTCTCGTGGATACTCACGCATCCGCGCTCACGCCAACTCGAGACGACGCTGCCGCCACCCGTTTCTATACTTCCACCACCCTCGACGGTGCCACCCATGAAGCCGAAGAAGGGGCGAACGGCAGTTTCTACGGTGCATTATTCATGGATCGCCGACGCGGTGCCCTTCAGGGATGCAGGCGACATCGACACTTCCGCCGAAGCGGCGATTCCCGTGGAAGGTTGCATACAATCTCCAGCTTCATCGTACCCGGAAGCCTTGCCTTACCAAGGAGCTGAAAAGGCCACCCTTCTTGAGCCACGGACAGCGGCTCCTGCTAGCGTTTGCGTACAATCCGTGGTTCCTATTTGCGACCTGCTGCCAATTGCCGTATGCGCGGGGATTCAGTCTAGCGCTCCATGCCCATTCGAATCCACAAACGACGATACGAGTGACTCGACGATGGATTGCTACGATAACTAGTTATAAACTTGGTTTTGAAAACCTTCGAACTAATAAATCCGTCGTCGGTAGCTCATGTTCCAACCAAAACGAAATCGCGTGAATACGATACAAGAGGCGCTCTCATGCGCTTCCCACGAAACCCGAAAGCGCGATTTTCGGCAAGAATCGGGGAAATGCTGCTCGCCTCAATGCTCTGGCTAGGATTGATTTGGTTCAGGGTCTGGCATGGCCAATAGCCGCTCTGCCGAGTGAACGGACCAGTTGAACGTGCGCTTGGATACACGGACACTTGGGCCGCTGCCCACCAGCCATCCCTGTTGTGTGCGTGGCACCGCGCTAGACAAACCCAGCATTCACACTTCACACCCGTGATGAGAGGAATTGGACCGGTATAACTGGTGCTCAATTGAACTACTCAACGAACTCAAATACAACCACCTCAGCGCTGCGTGCAAGCCCCAAACACGATACGAGGCGAAACCCTCGCACACAATTGATAGGCCAGCCCAAGCATGTAATTCCTGCCTGCACCACAAAATCCGTGGTTCGCGCGAGATACTAGCGTCGAGAACGTCAGTCTTGCAAATGCGCTTAAAGTTTGCCTCGAATGGTGCTGCCGTCGAACAATGCCGCTGGTTACGAATGGAGGGTCAGGCGCAGTTTGGGCTTGGTGGTCGGTGGTTTCAGTTTGATTTTGGTCTTCTCGGGCCACGTTGTTGAGCAATACGTGAGCGCGTTGTCGACGAGGTCAGGCCAGTCCCTGCGGGCTTCCATTTGGAGCTCAATGTGCAGCCCGAGCAGCGTCGTTTCGTTGGTCTCGGCCGGCACGCGCTTGCGCAGATGCGCCATCACCGCGGCGACGGCATTGACACCCAAGAGGTCGGCCTCTTCGGCCCGTGTGGCTTGTGCCAGCGCGTAGGCCATTGTGACTTCCCAGATCCAGCTGCCCATGCTCGACCTACGACCGTTGTGCCTGTGACTTTGTAATAAGCGTACCCGTGGTTGTATGCGCGCGCGCGGGTCCAGGCGTCCTGGGACTCCATGTAGACGCCATACATGCGGTGGAGGTGGGCGTGGGCCCTGTCGACCGCCGGCTCGTCATCCGCCTGTGGGAAGAGGCAGCGCATGTACGTGTCAAGTACGCGCCCGCGCGCCAGGTAGCTGCGCGCAACCAGGGCCTGCGCGAGCATGGCGTCCATGACCCAGTGCTCTTCCTTGCTGCTCAGAATCCAGTTGGTGATGTCACAAATACGCTAGACAAGGGCGTCGTCAGCTGCCGCGTGCGCGAGGGCATACCGCGTAGTCGCTCGCGGCCGTGAGTACGTGCATGTAAAAGCCGTGGTACTTGAGCCGAAGTCGGTCGTACGTCGCCTGCTGTTGGTTAAGCTCCTCGAGCTTGCCCGTGTCGCCTTCCGAGAGCCACACCGATACCACCTGCGACCGCTTCTTGTCAAAAAGTGGCTTCATCATCTTGAGCGCGGCCGATGCACCATACTTGTCCTTGGCCCCGACTAGAGCATCTGCGTAGAAAAGGCCGCGGGCGAGAGCAAAGTAGACGGGGTGGAAGTACTTGTCCTCAAGCGGAATGCGCTCGAGGGCGGCCACGCAGTTGTCCACGGCAGCTTCCACGCGCGCAACGAGACCCATCGGTTCAGGCGCCGGCACTGTGGAATCGGGCGTCGATGACGTGGGCTCGCGAGGGCCCTTCTTGGGTGTCTCCGGAACGTAGCTAAAACTCTCAACGAGTGCGAGGATCTCGGGCGCTGGTAAATTGACGCTCGCTCCCTTGGGCATGTGGCGCGTCTCTGGCGGCCCATCGAGTCGCACGAGTCGCAGGACCTATGCTCAGCTGTCGAGTCTTCGCTCTTGCATACGTTTTGACGTACTGGCTGCAGCAGCAACTTCAGCCGCGTCGCATGGAGCTGGTGATACGCATGGGGCAGGGACTCCCCGGCGTCGTCAAGCGTCCGGCACTTGTCGGCTTCTGCAAAGGTCGCAAGAACTGAGCGCCACGCGTCCACGCTCTCGCCAGTCGCCTGGAGCTTGATGGCCTTTTTGGCCACCTTCCCAAGCATGTAATTCAGACGCAAGCTCACTTCCGGCGAGGCTTTTCCCAGCGCTCGGGTGAAGTATCGCGCCGCGGCTTGGCTCACTTCCATCGCACTGGCAGGGGCCAGCTGGCGCTCCGAAAGGGAGCTCCATAACAGCAGCCCGCCTTCCTCGTAGCACTCAACGAGCATGCCTTCGTCAAGTGCCGCGGCCATATCGAGGCAACGCAGGCTCAGCTCAGCCAGCGCCGTGACGTACTGCGTATAGTGGCGGACGAGAGCCCGCGCACCGGTGATCACGTCCGACATGTCCGCGTCACCCTTGCACCGGTCGACGCCGTCGAGCCACGCAATGAGTTTGCCAAAGAATGGCGCCTGTGCTAGGTCCTCGAACGTCGGCTGCGGAGCGTCCGCCAGCTGCGGGGCTGCCAGCGGCAACGCCTCAAGCACGAAGTGGTTGGTCCACACGACGTTCCAGTGATCCACGATGAGCGCCCGCAGTGTCCCGGCGCTGGCGGCCAGCAGTCGATACGCGTTCGCGCGGCATGGATGCACGCGGACATCGCGCCGAAGGTAGCTCATGTACTCGAGTGTTTGGCTCTCATACTCGAAGAGTACGTTGTAATCCTTGCCCCGGCGCTTGCACTTGGGCAGCGACACAGTCGTCGCGAGGAGGTACCAGAGGTCGTCGAGGGGCTCGGGCTCCTTGTTTGTCGGCGATGCCTTGGCCGCGCTTACCGGTGGCATGATCAGGTGCACGGTCGCCGACACGACGGGGTTTACATACGCAGTGATGGCGCGGCATTCTATGGCACCATGAGTCCAGTACCCCTGCCGGATGCGCACCAAGGAGATTGGCCCGCATAAGGGCCATCGTGTCTGGCAGCGCGAGCACGGCTTTGTAGAGCGCATGGCACTCTTTGCGCACGACATGCTTGGGATCAAGGCCCTGGCTAAAGCGCATGATGGCCATCATGTCGCTGACGCTCGTGCGGGTCTTGCGCGCGTCCTTGCCCGCAGCCACGTGTTCGGCGCACGATGGCAAGAGCGCGTAGCCGTGCATACAGCAGATGAGCTGCGCCGTGGCCTCTTCGAGGTCGTCAGCTATCTCTTCGTCGTCGCCGTCGGTCTTCTCGAGGATCTCATGGGCCGTAGCGAGGAACGTGGCGTCGCCATCGAGGCAGCACATGCCGTGGTCTTCGAGGCCGTCGCCTGTCGTCAGTAGATCGTGGAGCAGCTCGATCATGTGCAGCCCATCCGCAGCGTTCGTGCCATCGTCCAGGTACTTCCACAGCAGCAGGAACGATGTGCACGATGCATAGAGCAGCTGCCTACGCACAACCGTTGGTCACGCGCTGGCCAATGCGCGTACCGCGACTGTGGCTTGAACTTGCCCGCGACGAGCTGTTCCTTGAGGTACACGGCAATGGAGCTGCTCAGTGCACGGGCCAGCGGCGCGGCGATCGGCGCCTCAGTCGCCTTGAGGTACTGGTACAGCAGCTGCAGAGCTGTGAGCGCGACAGAGAGCAGCGATGCATTCGCCTTCTTCCGTAGGTCGATTGACGTGAGCTGGTGCAGAATTTTGCCCACGAGCGCTGGCAGCCGCGCCGGGGGCAGCACGGTCGCAAGCGCCCCCAGTAGCGTCGACGAGTGAAAGTGCTCGAGAAGGAAGTCGCGGCAGCGAAACACGCAGTGCTCCAGCAGCAGCTCAAACGCGGGTGCTGTGCCGTGAGGCTGCGCGGCCACCAACTGCAGTTGCGACACCAAGTACTGAAGGCACTGCACCGTCGTCTTGTCCGCCGCCACCTATATTCACCGTTGCGACTTGATACGCAGGAATGGCCTACCGGCGACTGCGTTGGCGCCAGAGCAAAGTACCAACTGAGACACAGCACTTGAAAACACACGTCGAAGCGTTTGAGGCGCACGAGGCACTTGACGAACATTGAAAGCAGCGGCGGGTCCGGCTTGGCCATAGTGAGCCCGGTCGACGCCTTGAAGTCCCACATCTGGCGCTACAGAGCCCGTGAGCCCAGCGTATAATCGCCTTGTTGTACTAAGTAGAGCCGGAAGTGCAGCACGAGGTCTTCGATACGCCCGGCGTTGGGCGTGCGCGGGTCGTAGTGCGGCAGCACGAGCTCCACGATCGCCTCCTCGACGTCGGTGGTCTGTGGGTCCTGGACGCACAATTAGAAGCCGGTCTCAGCGTACAATACCGTACGAGTTGCCCGAACCGGTCACGGATTTGCTTTGTTAGCACTGAAAGGGCCAGTGTGTCTAATTTCCGGTCCACAGCGACCTTGGAGAGGCGCGGGAAGCTGCGAACATGGCCAAGCGCGATAGTCGTGTCCCCGAGTGACGCTCGGAGCCCCTCAAGCGCAAGGAGCACTTGGTCCACGTGGCCTAGCTGCTCGTCCAGGTGCACTTGCAGCCACTGCATGCGCCAGCCGAGAACGACCTCAGACGCGCCGCCGTCGCTGAAGTCAAGTTGCCAGCGAAGCAGTTCTTGCTGCCGCCTCTCGAGCGCGGACAGGAGCTGGACGCGGCTGTGCTGAAGCGGATCGTACCCAGCGATAAGCTGATCGACGTGGATCTCCAAGAGGAACAGGCGGCACGCGAACGATGTGGCCAAGGGCGCTACGAGCACAGTCATGACTGGCGGGTGGCGAGAGAACCCACCGAATGGCTGTGAGTCCGTGCCGTGGAGGAGACACGTCTCCATCAACAGCAAAAGTCGGACGAGGTCGTCGCCCAGCTCAACGTCCGAGTGCTGCGCGCATTCTTCGAGGTACTGCAACAAAAGCTTCTCGGCCGTGGCACTAACCCGCGCGTGAGGCAACGCCAAACGCTCCAATGCATACCCCTTCGGCATAGTTGTGCGCTCGAGGTAAGCTTCCACCGTCGACGGGAACCCTGATACGCTGGTCGCGTTAGTCCGAGGCGATTGCAGCGGCGATGGAGCAGGTGTCTACGGTCGTTTCAGTGTCCCGTTGACCAGTATCGAGGCCAACAGAGTCTTGTGGTAGGCGCGCCAAGGCGACTGTCCACGAGGCGTCGTCGGTGGTCGAGAGACGCAACGCAGTGCCGTCGGCAGCCATGTCAACGCGAACGGCGCTGTCATAGATAGCGGTATCATGCTCGAGCGTGTGCGTATCAGCTTCCTTGTGGATGAACGACTAGTGGCCGTGAGCCCTCAAGCGCTCCCTCGCACATACAAGTAACTGGTACGAGACGTCTTTCTCTTTTGCTTCTTTCAGCGCTGCCGCCATCTCGTCCTGCATGCGTTTCTGCGTTCGGTGCGACGTCCGGCGGTTCTGTGTCGACGGCGACGACGGTTCGCTGCCGCTGGACTTGCGGAGGCTCTCGACCACCGGTGCAAGTTTCGGCGTGGCTTCCTCCACCGCCACAGCTGCCGGCGAGGCGTCGACGGCAGTTGCGTCGTCGGGGCCCTCTGCTTCCTCCGGAATGGATCCCAGAAGCACTACTGGTGCGCCCTGGGGTGCCGGTCGAATCACGTACGGCTGTTGACTCCGAGGCAGCGCAAGCCTGAAAGCACCCACGTCTTGTTGGTGGGCCTCGTCGAAGAGCTGGAGAAGAAGAGCGCCAAGAGCCGACCAAGTGTTCTCCGGCAGCTCGTGGGCCTCGATCGTCCGCGGCCCTTGAGCTTTTGCCAGCGGCACGACTGCCTGCCGCTGGCTCTCAAGGGCAGCGATGCTCGGCGGCGCCTCGAGCTTGGCGCGTGGGCCCGAGGACAGCGCTGATGCGAGGTACAGCGCCATGGGATTGCTCGGGTCGTGGAGCAAGACGTGCGATACGAGTTGCATGCACTCGGTATCGTCTAGAGACAGAATATGACGCCACTCAGGCTGGTGCAAGTCCATACCGTGAAGCACGTAGAGCACCAGGACGAGTTTGTATACCATGGGCCAAAAGTTGGCGTCGAGGGCAAAAGCCTCTTCCAGGTACTGGCGCGATAGTCCATACCTAGACGCGTATAATTTGAGTCTCGAGTTGTCCAAACCAAGACGCTGCGTACATGTGAAGCTGAAGGGCAACGGAACCAGCTTCGTACCACACCATGCAGTCGGAGGCATCGATGTCCAGCGCCTATGTCATCGATATAGCACTGCTGCTTGGAGTAGCTCGTACGTCGGCGTAGTGGTGCAATGCTTGTGTTGGATTCGCCTTGGTCTCAAGTCGCGCGAGATTCTTCAGACATAAGTACTGAATCTTCTTCGTCGTTGCTGAGAGGACCCCGTAGTCGAGTGATTCAATGTAGTCGAGGATCTCGAGGTACATGGGCGTTGCCACCTACAATCACGCATCGTTTCGAGTCAAATCCTATCCGATTCCATGTACCTCTGGTTTGCTATGCGACCGCAGTGTCTTCTCGTAGGATGCTGTAAGCCTCGCCTCCAGTGCCTCCTCCGTCTCCATCACGAGACTTCGCTTGCTGCGCTTCTTTACCGGCGACCTCGGAGGCGACGCTTCTCCATCACCAGCATCGCGTACCCGCTTGACCGGTGCTGGAGATGGCACTGGGCTCCCCAGGTTCAGCGCGGTCCACTGGCTCATGGCGCTTCCTTTGGAGCTGTTGCTTGCAATAACTGCACAAAATACACTATATCACCTAACAATTCACACTATAAAATTCATACGATTACACAAGAAGTGCGGCCTACATGTCGGTCATGGAGCCCGCGGGACATGCACAGCACTAAGCCAAAGCGGGCCGTAGAGATCGACGTCAGCGCTTCTTCTCAGCAGCTTCAGCAGCTACCTCAATGCCACTCAATAGTGCATGGTTAACACCATTTCATGTGTCCCAATTCGAATAATGTGCATTGAAGCTGCAGGGCATCCGGACTGGTGGGCGAGATCTTCCAGTGGAACATCAGCAATGGCCGACACCGGCGGCGTCCATCTCCTTGCTGCGCAGCTCGACACGATCCAGCGCAAGTACAAGTACCAATTGCATGAAACGCAGCGGTTTGCCCGTCATGCGCAAGATTTGCAACAACATCTGCAGTTCAAGACGGCGCTGCAGGACGCAACAGCCACCACTGTCGTTGTGCTGTTGCAACATCTGCGCCGCCCAAGTCTTTTCCCTGCGATTCGCGCGCTGCTTGAGCAATACGTTGGCGCCGCGGCGAGCAAAGTGTTGCGCATCGATGCCCAACAGCATTGCTTCGCCACGTCGGATGCAACTGTGCCGTACGCGGGTCTCGCGAGCCGCTGCCTCGACGATCAAGCTCCGCTTTGCATCGCGGTCTCGGAGCTTCCCAATCACAGAGATTACTCTGAAGACGTCGATGTGCGCTTTGCTCCTGACGACATTGCTGCCCTGGCACTAATGGTGCTACCAATCCAGGGCGTGAACGGGTCCTCTGTCGGAGTTCTAGAGGTACTCCTCGACTACGAACGATATGGTTCCCACGCGTGGCTGCCCGAGTACATCGATACGCTGTGCATTCTTTTGGGCCCCTGTCTTGAAGCCTTTGCGTCGGTGACGGAGACGCATGCAGCGCACGCTGCAGCTCTTCACCGTCTACTGGAGGGCTTGTACCAACTGCAGCAAGCAGCCAGCGCCGACGAGACTGCCGCGGCTGTAGCAGAGTGGCTTAAAGCCGCAGACATGTCCGCGAAGAAAAAGCTGCGGTGGCTTCAAATCGAGCTCCTTCGACTCGAGCGGCGTGATGACACCCTCGTGCCTCTCACCGAGTCGCCCGTCGAGAGCCTTGTGATCGACACTGCTGTCGTCGTTGAGGCGCTCACGGCCGTCAAGCTGCGACCAGTTTTGCAAGTGGTGCAGCAATCCAAGTATCTGCTTTTGCCTCTTCAAGCCCACGGCGTACTGACATGGCATGAGAAGAACCTCATTTGCGACCCTAGGAGACGTACGGGGTGTACGTTCACGGCGCTGTCGTCACCGAGGATCTCGAGCGACTCGAAAGGTTAAGGCCGGCGCTGACGCTGAGCCTGCACATCCACCACATCGAAGCCTTGACTCGTCAAATCGACGAGAGGCTGCTTCACCTGCTGCAGCGGCCGCCTCCAAACAGTCTGGCTCATGCCTTGCGCGCATTGTTTGCCGATCTGGCCCACCGAACAGGCACATGCTTTCTCATACGCCTGCCAAACGACCCTGCCATAGCTTCCTCTGAGGTCATCAATGACTATCGCTAATCGCTCATGAGCCTGGTAGCCTCACACACGACACGCCATGGAGCAGCTGGCGGCGGCCATCGCGGCAAATGCTGTTGTCGTCGACCTTGCCGATGATATTTTGTGCATGACCGGGCCTTTTAAAGCTGGCGACGGGCTCACGGGAGCCTTTGGTGTGGCAATTGAAGCTTCAGCACCGCGCGTTCCTTGGCGACGTTTGCTGGAAACAACACTGACCTCCATTGCTCTGGTCCATCGCTGTGACGCCCTGCAGAACGAACGGCAAGCTGCTGTCACTCATCACGCTGCCTTGGCCGCGGTAAGCCTCACTGAAACACGTCGGCGTCATCCTTGTTTCAGGAGCACGAGATTCAACTGCTTCGAACAAAGTTACTTGAGCGCCTCATGGAGCTCGGCGACGCACCGATGCCGGCCATTATGAATGCTGTGGAAACCTTCTATCGCACGAGCTTTGAAGCGACTCGGGCCACGCTCTTCTTAGCCTCTTCCACGGGCCTCTTCACTTGGGTGGCGTTGGCAACTGGACACGAACGCATTGAGGTCACGGCGGGGCTGCCTGTCGTGTGCGCCATGTCGCACACCGTCGTCAGCGGGGGGCACGAACACCCAGCATTCGACGGTAGCTTCGACGCCGCGACCAAGTCGGCGACTGGCCCCGTGGTGTGTTTCCCGTTGCTGTCCGTCGGCGGCTGTATGCAAGTCGGGGCGTCTTCGGCCACACCTGCCATGGACGCCTGTGCCGCACTTCTGGATGCGTGGCTGCCGCGAGCTGTTTTGCGACTGCAAGTCGAGGCAGCGGCGACCTCCGAACGGTGAGCGGATTTGATGGGTTCTTCTCAATGCTTGTCAGGGAACAGCTGCGCGCGCGCTGGATTGCGCACGAAGAATTGCTCGCGGCCACAAAGGAGTGGTGGCCAGTGGTTTTGTCCGCTACTACTTCTGAAGAGCTTATGCAGTGTCTGCGTGCGCAAGCCCTCCATCTCTCGCCAACCCGTTCAGGTCGCGTTACGATTGATT
This sequence comes from Achlya hypogyna, assembly GCA_002081595.1. Lineage (NCBI taxonomy): Eukaryota > Oomycota > Saprolegniomycetes > Saprolegniales > Achlyaceae > Achlya > Achlya hypogyna. The sequence goes on along the minus strand of JNBR01000075.1, from coordinate 27,328 downwards.
TGTTCCTTTTCAACGACGCCAATGAGCTCTGGACCCTCGGGCCTGACGACAAGGCGATAGTGGTCGCTCTGGAAGATGAAGCACATTTCGCCAATGCGATTCAATCCAAGACTCCCATCACGGTATCCCTCGCCTATTCCGCTGAGAATAATACTCAAAGCATTTCTGTGCAGGCAATTCAAGGCGAGCACCAGCGGCTGTCGCCGGTGTTGCGCTTGCTTCATCGAGAACCCCCGCAGTCGCTGGCTGTCTTTCCCCTTTTGCAGGCCGGCACCGTCGTGGGCCTCGTCGCGGTCGGAGGACCGCAGCCGGTGTCGTTTGAGCCCCCGACGTTGCATGTCTTCATGGCCCTAAGCCTCTTGGTGACGAGCCTCGTCCTGCACCATCGCGAAGTGGTGGCGTGGACGCAGCGCGTGGAAGCTGCCCAAACGCTCGCAGTGTGGGCCAACGACCAGCTGCAGCAGCTCACAACGCACCAAATCGAGACGGAGGTGCATTTGCTGGAGCAGCGTCTAGTCGCGCGTCTTGCGTCATGCAACGTGGACAACATATCGGCCGTCGCGTTGTCCAAGGTTTGGTGCCCAGAGCGCCGTGAGTGACTAGTGATTGTACTAGATTGTTGAGCACAGTTTCGAGGATGAGTGCACGCCGTGGCTGTACTCGCATGTGTTCTACGCGGCGTTAGACATGACAAACGACTGCTTCCGAACTGAGCGAGTGACGTCCGCGCTCTCTTCCGGGCGTGGCATCCTCGGGCGGCTGTACCAGTCCGGTAGCGTCGTCACGAGCGCCAAGTACCCGCCAAGCGCTGCGGTCGTGTCCGGCATGGATGTAGCCGATGCAGCATTCGCGTGCAACGTCGCCTATCGCCATATTTGCGCCACTCCAGCCTTCGATACCCGGGGTTGCCTTGTTGGCGCGCTAGTTTTTGTGGCTATCGACGCCACCAAAGCGACGGCGCACCGAGAAATTTTGGAGCTACAAGTGCTCCCCAAGATGGGGCGGGCTGTGACGGCTCTGTGGACGCGCTGGGAACGGTAGGCTCTTCTTGACCATATATCGGTCATCAAAGGCATTTAATAGGGCTACTGACCAGCGGAACGAAGTTGAACGGCTTGTAGGAGCGTCGCACAACCACCTTGAGGCGCACCGGGCGTTGCAATCACGGGTAAAGCAGTGCGAAACGTACCTCGACTGCTCGACCCAGTGCTTGGACCTTGTTCAGCGCGCCGCTACCTTTTCGAATAACGAAGCCGTGACCAGCGCCGTCCAGTCCATCTTAAAACTCGAGTACATTCAGTGGCACCCGGTCACAGATCTTGCGGCCCGTGCAACGTTTAAGTCGGTCGTTGAAGCCAATCGGGTGAAGACTGTGTACGCACAATTGTTATCGGCTCAACCACCAGGGCCCGCGGTGGTCGACGGCACTTTGTGCGTCGGCATTTTTGACGCCAGCGACGACAGTCGCCTTCTGGGCGTGCTCTACGCCACGCCAGCATCTGCCACCCGCGAGTTCTCTGAGGTAGGCTTCTCGCCTACAGGCGTCGACTGAGGGCTCTTTCCAGTGCCTGCGATGGGTTTCCTCAGCATGCAGCGTTGCTTTGTCGGTGTTTAAAACGCAGTCATCTCTGTCGACGCACGTTGCGGGGCGGGACCGAGCCATCTCGGAGTACGCGGCGACGGTGCAAACGCTGCAAGCCGACCTTGTGAGCGCCCAGCGAGCGATGACGTTCCTGCGCCAAGGGCACGCCTTTCTCCAAGACCTCGTGCGCACCGACGCGGTCTGCGAGCTGGTGCACGCTGCATTGCCCCGCCTATTGCAGCTGCACCCGGAAGCGGGCCCGTCATCCGCGGTTCTCTACTTGGCCGACCATTCCAAGCGCACGCTCTGGAGCTCCGAGCCTCAGCACGAGGTGGCTTTCGGGGACGGCCCTGTCGGCGCCTGCATCTTTACACACGGACCACCGTCGCCGCAGCCGACGTCCAGTCTGTACGATATGTACTTGCCATTGTGGCAGCCTACGTCGCGAGGCGCCACCCCCGCACTCCTTGGCGTCCTTGAAGTGCGATGCGATGAAATGCCACGCAACGACTACCTGCAGCTTCGGCAGCGCGCTCTTACTCTCGTCGGCGATTTGCAGCTGGCAAGCCACCTCGATCAAGCGCTGGCTCGACAGGCTACTGCGATGCAGTTAGCGCGATATGCTCAGGATGCAGATGAGCGGCAGTCTAACCGAGGACTTGAACGGGCCAAGAAAGCTCAAGTGGAAGTAGCCTCAGCGGCGGTGGTGGCGGCAAACAGAACGCTGTCGTCGATGCAGCAGTGGCCGCCCAAACGCGACTTTTGGGGCCACGCTCTTGAGAACATTGAGCAAGGTCTTGGTAACTTGCCATTCGCCTCGGAGGTTCATGTGTACCTTGTGATTCCCAAAGAAGGCATTGTCCAGCGCCGGTCGGCCGTTTTGGTCCCAGAGCGCGACGGTGACGCCTTGGCTTTGGTAGCGCTCTTAACCGACGAAGATCGGCTCGTTGATGGGCTACATCTCAAGTACGTGTACGAGGCGACAAATAGCTTTTCATGCCACTTGTAGGGTGGCCAAGCAAGCAGGCGACACACCCTCGACGGACTTTGAGAGTGCTATCTTCGGCGTCTTTTCCGGCTGGGCTGCACTGCGTGGCAGCGATACAAGCTCGGCTTCCAACTTGTGTTTCCTTCGCGTTAAACACGCCGAAGACTGCGCCGTGCTCCTGGGTCTTGTTGCAGAGTCACTGGTTGACGTGGGAGTCTGGTGGCCCTGGATGCGACTGTTCGGGGCCATTGCGGCGCAATTCGTGAGCCACGCAATGACGATCGAGGCCCTTGCTGACAAATTCAGACAGCAAAAGACTCTCTTTCTCTCGGACGCAAACGGAGTTGCCATGGACCTGCTGCACTTGACACAGGCTACTGAAACAGCAACGACGCCCACTGCGTTTGCCCAGGTGCGCTTCGCTTAGCACTCGGCTGGTAACACAGCTTACGCAGATGGTGGCCGGTCACGTCAAATGCATGCTCCATGCGGCGCGCGTTGAGCTCGTTTGGCGAGCCCCGACAGGTCAGTGCGGCAAATTTACCACTCGCATCGTTATGAGATTGCTTAGATGATGCGAACGCGGCGCTCGCGATCTCCAAGGGGGCAACCCACTATCGGTCATCTGATAAGAGCGTCGGTGTCATTCTTAGAAGTCCCGCTGGCGACGTCTTCGGTGTGCTTCACATCGACGCCTTTGATGTATGGCCACTGGGTTTTGATGGTATTCACGCAATGGGCTTAGACGTCTCTGGCCAAGTCGTCCGGGCTCTGGGACCAGCTGGCATGTATCACGGCGATGGCTCACAAGCAGTGGGCATTCAAGCACGAACTGGAAACAGCACAAAGCGAATTGCTTTCGAAGGACGACGCCACACGTGCTTTACACCTTGCAAATGCTCAAGTCAACACCACACTTCAGAGCCATGAGCATGTGCGCCGCTTCGACCCGGTCGCGGTGCGACTCGACATACGTAGGAGCGCTCGGTCCTTGCGACCCTCGCGACGAAAGCCATACAGGAGCTGCAGCGGTGTTTCACTCTCTCGGCTGATTTCTCGGCGGACTTCAACTCTGACGTGGCCAGCGACTAATAACGAGGGCACTCATAGTGGCGTAGAGCCTCTGCAAATTTCTTCTGGCCCTGCCATCGGTCAAGGCCGCTCGTCTCTTTGAAGGGTACGCGGACCGCATTCAACTGGTGGGATGTGCCGGTTCGGCGGTGAGCATGGCAGGTCTTGGCTTGGTGCAACTGGGCAATAGGTTGGTGCTGCAACAAGCTTTTCGGGCCACCCAGGCCTGGCAGGTCACCTTCTGCACGCTGATCAAACCATTGTTTTGTACGCGAGCGACGTTGCAACGAGTCCTTTCGACGCCAACGTCGATGGCTATATCGACGCGGAGGCAAACGACACGGCCCTCGTGGGACTTCGCTTCAAGTCGCCCGAAGGTCCATCACTCATGCTTGTCATTCACGCAACAACTGGAGGCGGTACGTGGCCCAACGAGCACCTGGATTTAACCTCAACTAGCAATGCCCAAATCCCCCATCTGGGCGGTGTTGGCGTCGCTGCTCACTGCTGGTATGGGAGCTTACACAATGCGCTGCGCTGCCAACGCCAACAGCGCCGAGTTGATTAAAAAGCAGCTTGAGGTAGCTGCGGAGCGCGATGTTGTCGCCAGTCAGGCAGCGACGCTGCAACGTACGACCTCGGCGGCATATGACCTCAAAACTCATGTTACCTGACAGGCCAGCTCCTCGACCGTCAGACGCGGCTCGATCTCCAACAACTCTTGCTGTGCCTCCAACCAGACATTCTGGCCGCTATGTCGCTTCCCGAACTCTCCACCGTTGGCCCGACCGATCCATTTGCTACCGCTCACTTCAACTAGACGATCGGGCAAACCCTCGGAAGAGTTGTGCCAAAGTGCTTGTCACAGTTGTTTTGGTGTCAACGCGACCAATTCTTCTGGGTCGATCACGTCGACGGCACGCTCAAGCAGATGCCGTCCTCTGCCTTTGTGGACTGTGACGTCAGCGATGCTCCAGCTTTCATACCTTATCAGGCCTCACATAGGTTCAAAAAAGTGTACTGAGCGGCGCGGCTGTGCATGCTTACAACAGTGCAACGCTCGCTCACAAGCTCGTGGTCGCAATTCCAAGCCCCACAACAAACCACGTGCTCGCGGTCTTCCAGGTGGATCGGTACGAAGATGCCTTCGCGTCGCTGGACACGGACCTTGTTGTGGAGTTTGCCATGTACATTGAAGAATTGCATCCAGCCGTTCTAACGTCGGGTGCTAGGTTCTTGGCGGGGTCAATTGAGCGTCTCTTGGACTTGGATGTTGCCAGAGACGTGGCCATGAGGAAGCAGTCAACGCGTCGGTTGTCTGCCATGCCGTCGCGTGCGTCGATTGCAGCGGTCCCGCCTTCCGCCCGTCGTGTTTCTACCGCGGCCTCGCAGCAACTCTCGGCCCCGCAGCACCGACAGAGCGTCGCAGAGATCTCTCCTCTCAGAGCCGTTTTCCCCGCGCCCACCTCGGTATCACCGCCAACCTTGGATTCGTTCCTCGAAGGATTTCTTGGTCGCGAGCATTTCCTCGGCTCTGCATCTCACCGAACGTAGGCACGACAACGCTGGTTGCGTTTGGAGAAGCCATTACCCGCGCACTACCAAGTCACTCGTGCTGGGCTGCCCACGACGTCAGCGCAACACTCTTCCTCCCCGAGTCATCTGCTAAGCCCGCAGTTGTCGAGTGGTTCTTTGGGCAAGTGCAGCTGGCGACAAACGACACTACAGTGCTCGTTGTACCTTCCGTTCACGACGACGAGCGCTGTCGCCGAGATGGACACCGCTGGAAGACACTTGGCGCCGAATCACTGATGCTATTCGATCTGCGGGCCGACGCCTTCGTCGGTGTCGTCATGGTCTCCGCGCATGACGTCAGTGTCTTTTATGACGACGTGGAGAGTGTGGTGCGGGCAGACGTGGCGCCCATCTTAACAACAGTCTTTGCTGCATGCCTCGGGACGGAAGCGCTCCATACAGCATCTGCGTCTCAGCGCAAACTCTTTGCCGAGCTCAACGCGCAAGTCGAAGATCTCGCCAACCAATGCACGGCCACGGCCAACGAGTCGCAGGCTATCCACGCGTGCTTGGCGTGCTTGACAGAGCTCTACGCAGTGGAGGACTCTACGGCCGTGCGGTCAACCGCCCAACGGCACTTGGAGGCGCTTTTTCCTTCGTACATCGTGGAGATCTCGACGGCGAAAGCGCGAACCCAAGCCCGCTGGTGCATGCCCCTCGGCTATGATACGTTCGTGTGGCTAAGCAACCCAGAGAACGCGGTGGCGGCGCCGTGGACTCCGGTGCAGGAAACGGTGTGGTTGCAGTACACAACTGCGCTGCGCTGCGTCGTAGATCGCGTCCACAAGTGGCAGCGCCAGGTGCGCGAGCACGCGGACGCTCTGACGACCGCCCAGCGGCGCGAGCGAGACGCGACGCGCGGTCTTCAAACGGAGCTCGAGGCCAGTCAAGACACGATCCAGCAGCTCCAGGTGACAATCGACGACATGCTTCACCGCGAAGCCAAGCACCGTGAACTCAAGCAAGCGCAGAAGCAGTGGCACCGGCGGGAGAAAGACCTCGAGCAGCAGGTGCGTTGGTTGCAATGGATTTATCAGATTAACCCCTATGATGCAGCTCATGCAACACGTTCTCGAGGTAAAAGCACTCAAAAAGGAGCTCAAGCGGCGCCAGTCGACCCCTGTCTCCGCCTTGACGGAAGCGCGGTATCGCGGGCTCGGCCAAGAGCTTAAGGAGCTGGCGACGCTCGAAGCCACACAAGTGGAAAAACTGCAAAACATGTCTCGCCACCGTTCATTCGAAACGCAAACGTAAGCGCTATCTAACTACAGTGCGCTCGGCCGGCGCTACTTCGACTAATTTCTTGGCGTCAGGCGTTCGAGGAGTGGGGAGAAATGGTGCTGACGGTTTGAGACGTGCCGACTGAGGTCGGTAAGCTGCGGCGATCGGCGTCCCAGCCACCTATGCGATGATGACTACAGAGCGGCGGCCGCGAGGTACCTCGGGCTTGCGGGGGCGCTTTACTGCGCCGCGAGGCGTGTCCTTCTTGGCCTGGATGCGGTCGCCCACTGCAGGGGCGTCGACGAGGGAAGTGCTTCGGCCTTGTCCCGATCGCAGCCCAGGGTTGGGCTGCAGACTGAACTGCTGGGACAACGAGATGGCGGGTGCACCATCGGTGTCGAGGACGTAGCATGGCGCAACGTCGACTTTCGGGGGCGTTGTTGTCTCAAGCACGGGGGGTTGCTCAGCGGGTGCGGCAGTCTTCCGAAGACTCAATAACAGCTCTTTTATCGATCCCGTGTCGTCGGCAACTTCTGAGCTGTCTCTCGCAGTATCAGGGGGCTCTTGGGGCCTGCTGCTGCGGTCGGGGCTGTTGTAGCCTGGTAGGCTGGCGTTGGCGTACATAAGCTGGTTGCTGGGAGCTATGATATTGCATGACGCACCGTACAACTTAAACGACGTACATAGCTGGGGTTGGGGCAACCGCGCGGACTTTGGACGCCGTTGTGCGGCAAGAACTTTAGGCTGAGCTGGTGCAGTTGTGCCCTGACAGGCGTGTTAGTCTCTGTCTGCGCGAGGTAACACACCGTCATCTTTGCGCCTTCAAAACTGATGGCGCCACGGGCAATACGATGGAGAAGTTTGTCATGGTGTTGCGTACTCTTCCGAACGTGCTCGACAGCATCACGAAGCTCGACGCGGATGGCCTCGACGCGGTGCGCCATTTGTCCATTTGTAGCCTAGAACAATCGTGATGGCGCGGAAGTAGCGCCATTGCTGTGCCTTTAGGTTTGCGATGGCGTCTTGCATCTGTAGTCGCGTCTGTGTCTACGCGCTTCACAGTCCTGCGTGCACAACAGCCGGAGAAAGCCCACCAATTGGTTTCCGATTGCCACCTCCGCCTTGTTACATTGCTTGGCGTGTGCGAAGCAGTCGTTGTGCGCTCGCAACATCATTTCGGAGGTCGTAGCCGCATTTGCCTCGAGTGTCTCTTCGACGTTGGCCACTCGGGTTTCCATGGCGGTGACGTCCGTGCGGATAGCTGCCATGGCAGCCTCGACGCTCGCCATTTTGGCCGCCAGTTCATCTTGCTGAGCTTGCAGCCGCAACGTGTGCTAGGGCGGATACAACTAAAGTATAAAGGAAGGCTCTACCTCGTGCATGCATTGACCAAGACGGGTCTCGACGAAGTGCTCGAAGGCTGTAAGTTTCTCGTCCGCTTCGCTCCGCAGGGCGCACTGGAGGTATGCAATCTCCGTCACGAGCTTATTGCTTTGCTGCTTCTCGACAACGGTCAGACTCTTTTTGAGTAGCTCCATTTCGGACGCTAGCGTCGTTGCCACGGGGACTTTAGCCGGCGGGGCAACAGCAGGATGGTTCACGTGGCTAGCGCACCTCGTTGTCCAGAGAGCAATCTCGTGTAGCTGGTGAATGATCTCGCCCACGCAGCGAGGAATGTCGTACGGCTGCACCATCGTCGTGCGAACGACGATCGGACACCGGTACCCCTCGAGATGAGCCATCGTCCGCCCGCGATCCAAATCAGCTTTTTGCAGCTATTTATAACGAAAAGTGTACCAGACACTGTCGAATCAATATGGATGGTAGTCAAATAAGCTGTGCCCGCGATACGCTCGCTTCCGCAGCCGTCATGGGCCTTGTCCTCTGTCTGCGCTGCTGCAGCGGACAGCGCGCCGCGACGGTGAGCTAGGTGGTATATTGTGTGAAAAATGGTATTCACAAGTGGCAAACAAGAATTGGCTTAACGCATGGGTGACAAATGTGATTTTCACGGCGGGCCGGAAAAAACCCGGGCTGATCCGACGTTTTCTCCCTGAAGTCCTCGCATGGTGGATCCCATGTCGATGGGCGGCGTTTTCTCCGATGCTGAGGACGACCACATCCGCGGGCTCTACATGAACGCACACCTAAGTGATGTTCTCTTGCTCTTCCCCGCCGGAGCAACCGAAGTAGCGATGAGCGTGCCAGCGCATCGACTACTGCTCTCGCTACGGTCTGGCGCCTTCCGAACGGCGTTTCTTGACAGCTCCACGAGCTACACAAACGCCACTGCGGGCAGTAAACGCTTGCGCTTGCCGCTCAAGATTATTGTTCAAGATACACCCTATGCCATTTTCAAGGAGATGCTTCGCTTCATTTACACCGGCAAGATCCAATCGCCCGTCGAGCCCGTTGGCAACTTCTGGCTGGAGCTGCTTCAAGCCGCTGCCCGGTGCGCAATGTGCTCACATGGCAGCTCATCTCACGGATCGCTAGCTATGATATCCCGCGGCTCTGTATCTTGTGCATCGAGGCCGAGCAACCGCTGCTACCAACCCACGCAGCTCATATCATGGACATTCTCAACATGGTCGACTCGGACGTATTTCACGCCATGGACAACGAAAGCCCCGTGGTTGCTGTGATGGCATGCCTTGTCAACGAGTGCATGCGGATGATCATGGCAATGCCCCATGCTGAGATGCAACGGTACCTTGCCATTCCTCGTCGCGTGCCAGCTTCTGACCCGACGTGCAGGTTGCTGCAATTGGCGCAGTGTTCTACAGAGCGTCTATTGACCATCTACCGCCAGCGCACATCAGTACCCCTAGTGCTCGCAATTCAGCACCAGAATCTTCGAGTTGTTGATGCGTTGTTGGTATTGTCGCATTTCTCGTCGAAGCCCTAGAAGCTCACCTTTAGACTATGGACAACGCCGAAGCTCTTTTGAGCCTAGCGGATGACACAGGCATGTTGCCGCTTGTCGCGGCCCTTGCGTCTCAAAACGAAGCCATTGTGCGCCGCGTACTCGTGCCCCCAGCGCTCGATGAAATTCTCCTTGAGAATTCGCTTCAAAGTTGGTTTCTCATGGCTTGCGCCAGCGGCAATGTCCTGCACTGCCGCATTCTTGTCAACGAACACGGCGCTGATGTCAATCTCATCTCGACTCTGAGTGACACGCACGCCTTTGGCCACCAGCAGACGCCGCTCCATATCGCAAGGTACATTTTACCTTCCAGTGCACTGTGTTTATTGCACAAGCTCTTATGGCCACGTCGACGTCGTTGTCTATTTATTGAGCCTCAACGCCGTGCCCAACTACCAAGACAGCAACGGCAACACGCCATTGCACGTGGCCAGCACTGTGGTACGTAATCGCATGCATTAGGGCAAGCAACACGCAGAACTCTGTAGGCTGTTGCAGAAGTCCTAGCTGACAAATGCAATCCGAATATTCCAAATCACCGCGGTCAAGTCCCGATGCATGTCGCCGCCGGGCGGTGCGCCTGAACTTCTTGATGTCAACTTACGCAATGCAGGGGCGACATCGGCATCGTGAGTCTTCTCTTCCAGCAAGGCGCCGACCTCGATGTGCTGGACGACCAAGGCCAAGTACTCCATGTCGTGGGTTGTAAGATGTCGAATGCGAGCGTAGACTCCGTTTCACATGGCGGCTGCGAACGGCCATGCTCCTGTCGTGCTCATTCTTCTCAAGCTCACTGAGGACCGAGCGAGTGAAGTTGAACTGACACCGGACACTCCCGCGCCAGCTCCTGGATTTGACATCAACGCCGTCGACTACAAGAGTTGAACAGACACCGAGGCAACAACGGTCCACTCATACACGTGGGTAGACAACACGGCGCTCAATCTCGCGGCCATGGCACCAAGCGATCGCTGCGAGAAGATTCTCCAAGTCCTGCTGGAGAATGGGAGTGACCCCAACATCGCCAATTGGTTTGGTACGTGGGCGCCGTAGCGCCAAACCTCAAGTGCCGTGACAGGCTACACGCCACTGCACACGTTCTGCGCCCATCATACGGGCCCCGTGAGCGTCATCGACATGTTTGTAGGCATTTACTCATTAGATTTCCTCACAAACCCGCACCTAGATCGAACAAGGTGCGGTCATTCATGTCCAAAGTCTCGATGGCAGTACCCCGTTGCACCTTGCCGTCGGCACCGCAAGCGAGGCAGTGGCCATTGCTCTGGTCCGCGCTGGCGCTCCCGTCTACGTGCAAGATCTCGTTGGTGCGATCCATACTGTGCCTTAGCCTGCATTCTCCTTGCCCTAGGCCGCAGTGTTGTGAATCTGGCCGAAAGCACGTCGCAAGGTGTCATGGTGGTGCCGATCCTCAAGAACGTGAACGTGCCCCCACCGTGGGTCGCGGACGACGGAGTCGTTGACTGCATGTCGTGCGGCCAGGCATTTGGTATGGCGATGCGCAAACACCATTGTCGCCACTGTGGCCGCATCATTTGCTACCAGTGCTCATCCAACCGCATCCCGCTGCCCAAGTTCAACCAGCCATCGGCCGCGCGTGTCTGCGACGTCTGCTTTGACGTGCTTTCCTTTCGGAAGCTCATGTAACCAGCCCGTAAAGCTTTAGCGTTGGTCATTTCGATTGGATTCCTTGGACGAGTGGGTACCCCGCAGCTGCAGCAGTGTTTGTGTCGAGATTCCCGACCAGTTGAGGTGACTCGATCATGGTGCAACGGCCCCCTTCAATGTCCTACTCTAAGTACCACGCTGACCGCGCACATGGGAGCTTGGCGTGAAGAACTTCATGCCAAGATCGTCGTTTTGGCCCTGCATCAGAGTCGATCTCTTAGTTGGTGTGCGTGCAGTGAGCAATATACCATAGTCTTAATGATGTACAGTTGGGACGAATTGGCACCATTCCATGTGTAGCAGCCGATGAATCCGCGTACAAGCCACCGCAGCATCGACTGGCACATGCGATGGGCGGTAGAAACGAGCACTAAGATACTTTCGGCCGGTGCCTACGCGCGACCAGATCCGACATTGCCCTTGCTAACCAGGCACTTTCGAAAATCGCATGCTTCGACAGTGGTTGCAAGCCGCGAGCCACGGCGATGTTGCCGCTCTGCGCCATATTCTCCAGGCCGATTACGCGTGGCTCGAGTACGAGCACTTCGGCTACACCGCACTGCACTTGAGCGTCTGGGCCGGGCGAGCCAACGCCTGCGCGTACCTGCTTGCCCATGGGGCCAGCGTCCATCGCAGAATTAATAAGCCCCGAGACAGCGCTGTACATGGCATGACTCCATTGCACCTGGCGACGTATGAAGGCCATGCGGATGTCGTGGCAGTGCTCTTGGATGCTGGAGCAGCCCTCGACGCTCTTTACGACGGCTGTACGTGCCTTCAAGTCGCGGCGAAGCGAGGCTATTTCGACATTGTCGAGCTTCTGGTGCAGAGAGGAGCAGCGATGAACCTCCAAGACGCGGTGGGGTACACTTGATGCGGGCGTCGCTTCACGGAGCGCCTGTAGACGGGGCGAACCAGCTTGTATGACGTGGCAGCCTGGGGCTACGCGAAACTGGCCAAACTTTGTGTTGACCACGGAGCCAACGTGAACATCTTCAACTCGGTACCCAAGCCCTTGTGATATCCTCGTTGGTTCTTACGTGCTGATTGTAGCTGGGACTGGGAGCTCTGTACGCCGCGGCGCACACGGGCGATCGGTCCACGACAGAATTTCTTATTAACGCCGGAGCCAACTTCCACAACCTTCAGCTGCTCACGCCCAGTGCAGCGGTACTGTCGCCACTTGAATCAATAAAACTCAGGATGCACGTAGAATGCATGGGATGTCTTACGCTACGACTTGGTGCGATGGATCTCCGAGGGGTCGTCGTTGCACGAGCTCGTGGGCCGGCTAGACCAGAGACCTCTCCACGTCGCCGCGCTCAGTGTTTTAATGCTCAATGGACCTTCGGCGGAATCAGTACGCCTCTTAATCGAGTTCGGTCTGGCTCCGACTGCACAGCTCGAGGTACGTAAATAAGTTCCAGGAATCGAAAGAATCACGAGCCTAGTTTTTGACGGCGCTTGGCGACTGGGCAACGAGCCATGATCAAATGGCGCTCGCCAAGTTTTGTGCCGACTGGGGTGTTTGTATGTAAATCCGATGCGTCGTTGTTCAACTGCGCTGGAACCACGAAGTTTGGCCACTGCCGAGCAGTGGAGATTATTAGCACCAGGCAACGGGAACATGTTGCCAGAGGGGTGCATCCGACACTGTACGCACAGTACGGGCATCATCCAGTTGGTAGCTTAAAGTAGGTACAAGTTTATCTTCGAGTCCTGTACAAGGTGCTGCCCATATCACATTACTGCGGGATGCCAGGTGCATTTAGTAGTCTGCGTGTTGCCGCCTGAACGCGCGACTTACACATAATGGTGTAGGCGCAAGCCAGTGCAGTCACTGCCTTGAATGTTGGATGGACAGTGTTCAGTACTGCCATGGCTTCACCATCAGCGTCGTGCAGTCCTGCCGGGATGCGGCCCGACGGTAGGGTTTTTGTTCTTGTCAAGATGGCATCGGTGGTATCTGCTTGGGATGGTCGCTCCCTCGTATCATCGACGTCCGTGGTGCGGGAGAAGCCGAAGGTGCAGTTTGGATCTGTTTGTCGCACAGTTTCCGGAATTTTTCCGGAGGGGATTTTCTCCGATTTTGGCCAATTGCAGCGTCGAAGTCCCTCCATTTTCCCACGAGCGACCACGTAGACGATGGGCCCTACGGAGCAGCAAGTCGCGCTAATCTCCCACGGCCGCAAGATCCTCGAAGTCTACAAGGACAAGGGCATCGTAAACGGCTATCTCGAGCGCCCGGATAGCGCACGTAATCTACCGCTGGAAGGATCAAAGCACGAGCTCTGGGCTGCCGCGACGGCTAAGCTCATTCAGAGCGCCCAGCTTCTCGTGGCCATCGAGCGCAATGCACTGAAGCTCGCCGAACACATTGCCAATGCGGACAAATCATCAATTATGTCAAACCTAAGTCAGCTCACTGCGCCGCTTGTGGCGCAGCTTCGCCTGCTCTTGCGCGAAAAGACGCAACTTGAGGAACAGCTCGGGCGCGACCTCCAGGCACACACTGCTGTCTTCGGACTTGACTTACAAACGGCTCATAGGCTATGGGTCCCCCAGTGGAGATCGAGCTTGACGAGCACGTGGTGTGGCTTGCCCAACAAGATGTTTCTAACCTCGTCGATGCTAAAACGAAGCCGCTTCAGGATGACCTCGCGCGGGCGAACGCAACGATCGAAGAATTGAATGTCAAGGTGCAGGCGTACAAGGTCCAGCTGCAAAGCGGAGCGCCGATCGTCGAGCGCACAAGCCCTATGGCCCTACAGAAGCGACTGGAGCGCCACATCCAAGAGAAGGACGAGCTCATTCGGGCTCTGCGGGAAACGCTCGACGACGTGGCAAACGACAGTAGCCGCATGGAAAAGCTTCTTGTGACCCAGAGCGACGCAATTGCGATTCTACAGCACGAAAAACGTAGGAGGAGGCGGTACATTCAGCGGGCGCTAACATATGTGTCGTGCTTAGAGCAATGGATGACGGCAGATGAGACCAAGGTTGAAGTGGCGGCGCCAGCACAAGTGATGTCGCCACCAACCTCCGAAACGCAAGACCTCGTGCCCGCTGACGACGGCCGCACCCACCGCGTCGAGGACTTCGAGACGCCGCTGCCGCCGGGATGGGAGATGCGTGTAACCAACATCGGCGACGTGTACTTCATCCACAAGCACTCCAAGGTGACGACGTGGGTGGACCCGCGACAGCACCCGATCCAGCTACAGTCGTCCCTTGCGACGCCTGTCACTACGCAGTACACGATCGAGTTCCATGACAAGCGCCCAATTGGTGTCCTCTTTCAGCCCAACGCGCCCGTTGACCAGGGTGCTTGCGTCCGCCGGGTTCTTGAAGACACTCCCGCCGAGTACGCAGCACAGATTCTGCCAGGTACCGTTCAAGATGTCGGTGCACTGTGAACTAACACTGGATTCAGGCCACCAGCTCGTCGCTGTCAATGGGCACCGAGTCCAGGAGGCTTCGTTTCGGCATATTATGTTGCTCCTCCAAGGTGGGTACCGCCCGCTCACCCTAACCTTCGACCGACTTGTGCGCGGTACTCCATCGCTGAAAGCTCATTGGGCTGACTACTTGCACAGAGGGTACTGTCCTGGAGACCACAGGTGGCGGCAGCCCCGACGAAGACAACGACAACGTGGACGAGCCCGAAGGGTACTCGCTGGCGGACCAGCTCATCACAGGCGTCTTCTCGCTCGTGTGGGCAGCCCCAGACGACACCCTGTCTGCCCAAGTCCAGCCTATTTAAAGAAGCTATTGGAATAAAAGACACTTTCATGCTTGTTCTTTTTCTCCTCTTGGCTTTTAAAACTCAAAGTTTCATTGTAATTGCATTTTAAAAATTCTTATCTAGTGAAATATCACTACAACACACTAGCTCAATTAAATTACAGCTTTTTTAAATGCTGAGATAAGATTGCGGTTCGGGGCGCGAAGCGTCGTGATGCAAGCGTGGCCATGGAGCCTGAACGACGGACCGCAACGACTGACGAGGACCGCGCAGAGGCGGTGAAGCTTCCCGGGCTGCCCAATGCAGCAAGGTCGATGGCTGAGCGGCTTACCACCATCAAGAGCAGGATTGCACAACGAGCGATGGAGCATCGACAGCGAAATGCCACGCCCGACGCCCCCATCCCTTTCGTCGATGCCAATCTCGAGCAAATCATGGAGTCGCGACTGTTGGAGCTACAGCGCGATGTTGAGGCGCGACAGGCCAAGGTCATCCCCCGAGTGCTGCCGCGGCTTCCAGAAGCCGAGTTCTGTGCGCTGGTTGACCGAACATCGGCGCTCGTCGATTTCACGCAGTCCAAGGCAATACTCACAAACATCGAGAGTGTAGTCCAAGCAAAAGGTTAGCGGAGGTTCTTCGTGTGCACTCGTGTTGACGGTCCGTAGTCGAACGAGCTGATGCTGTTGCTGAGGACCTGCGCGAGAAAGTCGAGGACCTATATCAGCTCACGCCCGAGCTGGACTTCGATGCGCGGGCACTTCGTTGGCGTGCGATTGTTGCAACGCGCACGCAGAGCGAGGTCTTGCGGAAGGAAGCTGACGCAGCGCTGCTGGCCTTCGAGCGCACCGAGTTGCGACATCCTTACAGCGAGTTAACGGCCTTACCGACCTTCTGCGAGGCCCCAGTGCCCAATAATGTCATTGCAACACGAGACGTCTGGCTCATCGGCCGCCGTGGCACCGAGGTCAACTCGGACTCGGTTGTGTACTACGGCGCATATCTTCCAACTAGTCCCAATGGATCAGGCAGCAACAACAGCCCCTTACCGGGTGCTGACGAACGGCCACTCGACGATTTACGCTGGTTGACGTGTTCTGCTGCGGCTGCGGAGCCCAGTCCCGTGGTGTCTTTCCGAAAGGTATCCGCTATGAATTCTAATGGTCTCAGCGTACAACATCAGGGCACAGTCGAGGCTTGGGACGTTCGGGGTGCGGGCATGGAACTGGCCAACGGTATCTATGTACTCTCTGGTCGCTTTGAGCACGCGAACAAGTACACATCCGTCGCTGGTCTTGAGCTTTTTCGCAAGCGGTATACTTGCTGTTGAGTGCTTGGCTAACGACTAGGGCAGCTTTAGCATGGCCACGCAGGCCTTTGGAGCTAGCGACATTGAGCTGTCGCCCGATGCGATAGCGGCGCTCAGCCCCAACAGTGCCGGTCTTCCACTGAAGTTTCGCGCGCACTACACAGAACAAGACTTCCATGTGCTTGCACAGATTGGCAGCTGGCTTGCAACACAGGAGGTTAAGGCCAAGACGCAAATGGAGGCCGTAAAGGAATCGCATCGCAAAGTGCAGACTCACATTGTTCAAGACCAAGGGTCAAACGTGACGATCCAGGCGCATCAGGCACAAGACATGCCGCTTGTGCCATCGCGAGCGACTGCTGTGCCACTCATATGCCGGGCGTGGGTATTGCAGCAATGTCATGTGCCCCAGTGCGCCAAACGCCACTATTACATCTCCCATGCTGAGCGCGACGCGCTGACCCGATGGCAGGAGGCCACTGAAGCACAGGTGAAAGCACTGCGTTACTACCGAGCTCATGTAGGCATAGCTTGATTTGGATGCGCTCAAGGCTATCACTGGCCGAGAACTTCTCCTTGATCGTGCCCGCGCCATCGGTGTCAAAGCCATGTCCAAGTATCAAGGCAACATGATGGCCGAAAGCACCAAGCAAGTTCAAAAACTCCTGGGCCTCTTGCAGGCATTGCGCCTCGCCAATGTGCTTGTGATCGAAGCCATCGGGCGATGGCGCAACCACGCACAAGCATCGGGTCGTCTCTCCTTGCTGCACACGGCATCAGAGGGTGAAGAAGCCAAGCTTGGCTGGAGCGTAAGCATCACAGTGTTTACCGGCCGGCAGCTGTACAAAGGCTCGAATGCCTTCGTCTCGAAAGTCAATCGTAGCACCAGTAGGCTCAGTAGCTCACGCTATCTAGGTCAAACGTTTCTGTCGGGACGCCGATGTCGACGGCGAAAAGGAAATGCAATTGAGGTATCTAGGTTTCTACTCGACCAAGGAAGGCGCTGCAACGCGGGATACATGGGCTGACTCCAGATGTAGGTGGAGGCAGAGGCGGCGTACGATAACGCCGTGGTGACCGAGGCCCGCCGGCTCCACACGACCGTCGATCATATCCCACCCAAGCGGTGTGTTTCAAGGCCTTTGAATTACTGGACCATGCGTACTTTCATAGCTACCTCGTTCTTTCGTGTGGAGTTCACTGCGCCATTGAGAGCGACGTACGAAGCGCGTCCAAGGCCAAGGCAGTTTGCGTCGAGTGCCGCGCCAAGAGCCAAGCCAAGTCCGAGCCATGGATCCCCACATACCTCTGGCACAATCTCAACTACATCCTCAAGGCAGCTCTCCATTCGTCGGTTGTGGCACTACTTAAGACGTAGATGGGGTCAGACATCGCCTTTCTCGAAGACATCACACCGCTTCGGCTGTACGTCGGTCCTGGGTTCCCCCTTGCGGGCAATCCGTTCTTGATTCCCCAGAGCGATATCCAGGATCCCAAAGTATTCGTTGAGCTTGCAGTGCCCGCAGCTCGTGCGCCAGAGCTCCTCCCAGACACCGCATTCACGCGGCACTCAAACGACCTTGTGACATGGACGCATCCCGAGACCGACGCCACGTATATTGCTAATCCACACCATCGCATGTACGTTCGACGTCTAGCTCTGCAACCCACACGGTGATATGCTTAGCCGCCTCCAAAGCGGCAGCATCGAGCAGCAGTACGAAGTACTCGACATGCACCGCCTTGTGGAAGCGCAGAAGGACTACTTGCGTGAACTCAGCCGCAATAACCTCCTACCACCCGACGCAGCCGCCCCAGCGGCCCTCGCTGCGCCAACGCACACGAGCCTCGATGACGAGCCCACCACGCGCATTGTTCAGGCGCTCTACTGGGACCGGTGTGCGGCGCTCCGCATCGAGCAAGTGCGGCCCAAAAAGGCCTTTAAACTCGCCAATGTGTGGTGCCGCACAGACGTCGGCGAGTGGGCAGGATTTCGCGTGCGTGGAAAGCACATCCGCCACCACTTCTTCGACACGAAGTTGCAGGAGACGGGCAAAAAGAACATCCATACACGCGCGCTCTTCGTCCAGCGCCTGAGGAGCTACATGCAGCAGCCGCTCGAGCTACTCGAGCGTGCCACGATGGTCACGCTGCTCGCGGAGGCCGAGATCGTCCGTGGGGACCTCGTCCATCTTGAAGCCGAGAATCTCCGTCGGTTCCTCACAAAGTACGACAGGATGACAGCCGCAGCGGTCATGCTACAGCTTTGGTGGCGCCGTAAGCTCGCTGTGTCGATGGCGCGGGCGCGAGCACTAGCATTGCGGGTGCTGGCCCAAGCGCGCCTTCAGGTGCGTAGGGAGTAGTTGTGCCCGATGAGCTCACGTAGAAGTAGTTTCAAGCATTGGTGACTACCCTCGCGGAATCCTTCTACGCCGGCGTCGTGGCGTCGGCCAGTCGCCAGGCGCTGCGGACAATTCGCGACGGCTGCGTGACCACGAGCCTCAAGCTTGACGGCGAGCATGTCGTCGTTTCTTACCACTCGCTCGAGCAATACGACCGCGTTTTTGACACCGTGGACCACGCCCGCGTGCCATGCAGCCACTGCCTTCGCATGCTCTACCACAGGCGCATCCAGTTCCGCGACTTTGCCTTTCGCTTGTACGACGACCTCTGTTGCTGCCGCAAAGTGCTCGCACCGGAGCGCCTCCTCGTGCGGGCCTACAACCCCGCGACGAACGACGTATACCGAGTCCTGGTCGGCAACGAGCGACTTCGCCAGCTGCTTCGCCCGCACACCGATGGGTACTTTTTGTCTATTTCGGTGGGTGTACCGCTCATTCTGCCATGTAAATAGCAACCTCCGGCGGGCGTGCGACTTGCAGCCGCTGCCGACCGACCGCATCCTTCGGTACGACCCCAAGCAACCAGGTGGTCGCGTTCGCACTTGCTGGGAACCCATTAAAGAAGCCACCGTACGCCAGGCTCGTGGCCGTGTCGCTGATCTTTGCCCCGCCTAGGCAGCGCACGTGACGGCGCGCGGCATTGAGATACTGGCGGCTCGCGCGGAGGCAATTGCTCAGGCACACTGGACGCAGTATAATGCGTGTCGAGCGCTGCACACCAACAACCTACACGTAAAAAAGCACTCTTGGGCCACGTACCAAAAGGCCCACGCCCAAGTGTCGCGGTCTCTTTCCATGCTTGCGACCGCCACAACACAGGCCAAAGAAGCGGTGGCCTTCTCGGAGAAGGGCCGAACGACGTTTGCGGGCGAAGCGTCCTGGGACCCTCTCGAGAACGCCAACAACTGGCGGCTGCTTGTCGCCAAACGGCAGTCGACACGCGACGTGGCCGAGAAGGAAGCGCAGTTTGAAGCCGCCCGGACAGCTTGGTTTCACGCCGAAATGAACGAGGCAAGCGCCCGTGCACTCACTGCCAAGGCCAAGGTAGACCGAACGTGTGCCCTAGTCGCGGAGCCACCGAGATATTAGGAGCGGTACGATGCTGCGGCTTCTGAGGCCAAGCGGGCGCGACTGCTCGCCAACGACTACCGCGCCATGGCCACCGCAGCGCAGTTAATGTTGCAATCGGCGATGCGTGTCTTGGGGTCACTCTTGACGCTGCGCCAATGGGCCCCTGCGCCCATCCGGCGCACACTCGTGTTCCTCGACAAGCCCATGCTGCAGCACTTCCACGCGAATCCTACAAAGCTCCACACAACAGTGGGTCGACGCCGATTCGCCTACAATCTCGGTACGGAGCATTCCTTGCCGATGCTCGATAAAAGGGATAGTTGCGGCTAAGGCGAGGAGTATAAGCATGGAACTCATTCCGCATGACGCCCGTCGAAGCGAGCTCTGGGTCATTCAGGTGCGCGTGCTAGCGGAATCAACGGTGCTTGACGAAGGCGTCCTCGTCACGGCGTACGTACGTAATTGATCCGGCGGCGTCACTCGCTGTCCGTAGGTACCGGCCGAGCGACGCGCGGTTGGTAGATACTTGGGTCGACTGGCGTTTTCTGCACTTGCTGGTTGATTGCCCGCGGTTCCGCGACCCGCTTCAAGCCACGTTCACGGCGCAGCATGCGATTGCAGCCACGCGCACGCAGCACGGCAACGCCATGATGCGCAAGCGCCTGGTCATGACGGCTCGCGCCTTCATTCTAATCGCCCTTGTGCGCCTCAACTCATTCACGGGGGACGTGGCCATCGGGCGGCTGGAGTTCTTCCGCGTGCGCGAGGTTCTGCACGCGCGCCTAGCGCAGAGCCACTGGTGGGCCGATGTGCTGGCCGGTCGCAAGCGCGGCCGAGGCGACGAAGTGTACCGTCAGGCGGCCAACGTACGTCGAGCGGCCTCCCACGACTCACAGCGCGTAGGTGGACGGTCACCGCTGCCACGTGCTTATCTATGAGAACTGGGGAGACCTGCGCGTGCAAGTGTACGAGCCGCGCCGGCGCAACGACTGGGTGTGCAATGTTCCTCTCGCAGCGTCCATCGCGGCGTTGCGTGCTTCGCCCGAGCTGCTCGGTCACTGGCTTGCGTGCGTGCGCACGAACCGCTACTCCGACGCCGTCTTTGCGTCGCTCTTGCAGCACTTGCGTATCGATGGACGACGCCTCAGCTTCGAGAAGCGCCGAGGCAGCGTCGTATGGCGCGGCGGGCGGTTCGTGAGTCGCCGGTACGTGCTCGTGACGCTGCGCCAGGACGCGTGGGAAGGCCTCTTGCTGCACGTCACTGGCGTTGACCCTGCCGAGCCGATCTGCGGGCGGCTGTATGTTGACGCGGTCGGACGGCGTAAACTCTTTCCTCACGATGAGGTCGGGGATACGTACGACAAGCTCGTTGCCATGGTCGCGCTTGCGCCCGTCGAGGCGACGTGCATCTCGTCCGACGGCCAAAACCTCGCGGAAGCCATCGACACTTTCAACAAATGGATCACAGCGACGTCGTAGGCTATGAGGTATCGGCATTGAAAACGTGACGGTGGCATAGGCGCTGGCGCAATCCACGCAAACCCTTCGACAACACCGACACGCATCGCTGGGCCTGTGCCGTCGACAGTTGCGCGCTGCGCAAGACACTGGCCACGACGAGGACCATCGTGCTCCGCCGAGAGGTACGGAGGCCACGTCAAGTGGATTTGGAGCGCGCGAATAGCTGGCGCTCGAAGACAAAGCGAGCGCCTGCATTTGGACATCCGACGCTCATCTGGACGACCCGTTGGTCCGCGCCAAGATCGAAGTGTTTCGCTGCCACGGCGAGTTTGCTCTGCGCTTGCGGTTCGCTTGTCTTTGCCCCGCTGTCATGAAAACGTCGGTAGTCGGGAGCTGTTTCACGAATGGGAGGAACGTCAGGAAGCGGCCCACCGCGCATCCATGGCTGCCGAAGAAGTCAGCACGCGCCAAGCTATCGCCCAGGCCCGGCGACGGTACGACGCTGTCGGTGCTTCCCTCTGACGGCGCTGTAGAGCGGTGCAAGTCGTGTTGGAGAACACTCGCAATCGCCTTGAGCAGTGGAGCGTCGATTTGGAGCGGTCAACGGCTGTGTGCCGTGCCGCGCTGGAGACACAGTTGCAGCGCCAGTGCAATTTGCACGCGATGAAGTGGATCCTGTCCATGGGCGTCCAGGAAAAG
The DNA here is from genome assembly GCA_002081595.1 of Achlya hypogyna. Lineage (NCBI taxonomy): Eukaryota > Oomycota > Saprolegniomycetes > Saprolegniales > Achlyaceae > Achlya > Achlya hypogyna. The sequence goes on along the minus strand of JNBR01000075.1, from coordinate 5,595 downwards.
CCTGTGAGCGAGGAAGGTGCGCCGAGAGAGTACCTCCTCACGATCGGGCATGGAGTCCAGTGGCTGGAGGCCGCGCCGTACCTGTCATCCACCACGTATTTCAAGCCTGTGACGACGATCTACCGCCCCGACCAGTCGGCCACACTCGCCACCACCACGGTTGTCGGCAACTTTGCGCGCCCCCTGCAGTTCTTCGTGTACATCTACTCGACCGAAAACCGTGAGGTTGGAACTTGCGCCAGTAGCTCGGCGCTAACCGCCGGTGATAGGTGTGGCGCGTCGAAGCCTACTGCAAGACCATCGGGGCGGTCGTTCGCCACTTTGCGTCCGTCACCGCTTTTCTCGAAGAAATGGACCACCACGTGCCGCCAGTGCTGGCTTCTCAAGTCCCCGCTGCGGCGTTGCGGTGGCTGGCAGGGTTTGCCTTTGAGCCGCCAATGAAATCGCCGCCGTGCGAGCCCCATGATCTCTGGAAGCTTCTTGCTGCAGCGCAACAAGTGTCGGAATTGCGGTACATCTTTCAGTGCGTCGCTCGTCTCGATCCATACAACGGAGCCGGAGATCTACTCCAGCGATCGTGTTTCAGCGACGCCGCAGCCTGTGGTGTCGCCCGCCGACCCGTGGTGCAAGCTGCGCTCATGGTTCTCGCCTGTGGTATGGCGCGTGGGATAGAGTCTGTCGATGCACTGCCGGAAGACAGCATTGCTGCCGCATACAGCGAGCTACAAGACCCCTTCGCTCTGCCACCCATTGCATCTACCGCAACGAGCAACAGCGTCGTAGAGGCCGCTGCGTCCCCCATTCCGCCACTTGCAACTGTACATAATCACACGATGATTCTGCCCGCCGACGAAATGGCGCCGATCGAAGAGCTATTCGTGCCATCACTAACAGTCGCCGTTGCTGCGAGTCTCCTGGGCACTGAGGACGTCATCTCTGTGCCCGCCCTTCACGGTACGCTCTTTGTGGTTGTGGGAGCCATCGGAGGCCCCAATCTACGAGCCATGACTCTGGCTGTGGACAGTAACCGTGAGATTTCCGGCGTTGCCATCTACGCCACCAACTCCGAGTCGTTCCACGACCGCGTACTGCAAACCGTGTGGACGAGCCGCAATGCACCAGCGGCACTGCAGCGCCGAGCGACGCGGAAGCTTGCGCCGTGGCGAGTGTACGCTAGCGACCGCATTCGGCTAGCGCGCGCGGCCAAGCCCCTGTACCGGCACCTGCCCTTAGCAGCGCCCCCACCGGCTTCCGCATACATCCCCGGCACACCACCGAGCGCTGTGGTCGAGAGCTTCGTCGAGGCAGTTCTGTCGTGCGCCGCCCTCGAGTATCTTCAGGGCTGGGCAGCAGTATCGGGGGCTGGGACTGCGCCACTGGCGGAGCTCGCCGTCCAGCGCTTCCACGCCGCCCTCGACGGCGCCACCTTGCGCTGCGGGCCTCTGGATGCGACCCTCGTCTACGACGGCACCCACGAGGTCCCCACCGACGCCGTCGCACCGGGCGGCGTTGCCGCACCCACCGTCGCTCTGCGCGTGCGCGTGCACGTCAACCGACTCGAGCGTCCGACAGCGCTGGTAGTGGACGCAAATGGCGCGAGTGCCTCGTACCGCGCGACGATTGACGCCTACGATACGCGGGCGCTGTGTCCACCGCCGCGATACGGACCCGACTGGGCGGCCCTCGCAGCTCTCTGCATCCCGCTCTTGGTAAGATCCTCTTCGTTGCGCCGTGGCAAAGATAGTGGTTGTAGGCTGTCCGCCACCGCAACGGCCGTGCAATGCTAGTCTTTCATGGGCTGACACCCCCGCTGGCTTCGGCGCTGCCGCCGATCAAGCATCCGGCGCCGGCAACCGTCGGGTTCCTGGCGTTTCCGCGCCCAGTGCCTCCTTGTGCGAGCGTCGACGCGCTGGCCGACGCCATGGTGCTCAGGCGGCTACAAAAGCACGCGCTATCGTCGGTGCAGGCACGCATGGCGGCGCGGCAACGGGCCACAGTTCTGCACAGCGCCCAGGCGGCGCTCGAGTGGGCAGCGATGGAGCGGGAGGCGGCGCAGAGCGCGGCAGATCGGGGCTTTCTAACCCTGCCAACCAAGACGTTGCACAAGCTCAAGGGCGGATATGACAAGGCGCTAGGGAAGGCGCTCGCGACCGAAGTGGGCCGCGTCGCCGAGTTCCGCCGCGAGCTTGCGTCTCAGCTCGGGCTGCCAGACGACGTCGTGGCCTCGGCGGTGGGCCTGCCGGCGTTCTCGGTCGTCGCAGAGCTCTGGCGCGCACATCACGCAGCCGCCGAGCGCGGAACTAGTAGCCGCGTGGCCGAGAAGGCGCTGCCCGACGCAGCAAGACACGATAGCACGGTGGGGGCGCTGTAGCACGTTGCCGTGCGCCAGCACAACGTCCAACTTATACAAAATACAACCTATTCTATCGGGGCAGCGTGTTGCGTCTACTGCTTTTCCATGAAGGCCTTCTGCACTTCGAAGGCAAGTAGCGTGATGCCGAAAAGAGGTGCTTGCACCATCATACGGGGAACGACGCCCTTGAAGAGCGCACCGACGCCGCCTTCGGCAAAGACCTTCTGAAAGCAGTCAATCGTGCCGGTATACGTTGCGCCGACCATTTGCCGCTTCGTCTTGATGACGTCGGCTATGGGACAGGTAAGAAGTGGTGGAGCAGAAAATTGAGGGTACCTGGTGTCGCGATGGCGGCGGCCGCAGCGCCAGCAACGCACCCGGCGCCAACGATGGCCACCACGGGGGCGTGACCGTTTGCGTCTGCGGCGGCGTCGCGCAGCGTGGCGTACGTCGGGAAGAAGACAATAGCGTACGGGATATCGCGGAGTAGGCACGCCGACGTGCCCTTGTACAGCCCGCGGATGCCGAGGTCCTTGGCGACTTCCATGGCCGTCTTGCGCTCGGCCACGGGCAGGCGATCCTGCGTTTGAATGCGGATTTTTACGATTTCCATCGGGTTGGTCGCAATCACTTGGCAAAAGCCCGCACCAGCGCCCGCGAGCACTTGCTTGTGCAGAGGCAGCACGCCCGTGTCTTCCGGGTCCAGTACCTCGCGAAGGTAGTCGTTCACGGCAAGCTTGATGGCCTTCTCGGGAATGACGCCCACGAGCGTTGGCGGCAGGCCGCGGTAGAGCCCGCGCACGCCGTCGCGCGCCAACAGAGTCTTGAAGCAATGCACGGGACCCGTGAAGCGCGTGGAGCTCTGCAGGTTAGTCTTGACGATGTCGATGGGGAAGGTAGCCGAGACGCCAATGACGCCAGCGAAGCCGCCGACAGCCAGCTTGCCGAGCAGCGGAATCTTCTTCTTGATGACCGGGGTTTCGCCGAGCGGCAGCACGGGGTGGATGGCTTGTGTCGTCATGGGCAGAAGGCGGAGTGGGAGGGATGCGGGGGAATTCTACTGTGCGACTGTCGGCCAATGCCCCCACGAGAAGATACCTTGCCTTCAACTCTGTTTCCTCAATCAGATCCGCGCCGCTCATTGGCCAAAAAAGGTTAATTCGACAAGATCGCGCACTGATTGGTCAAAATTACATTGCAGTTTACCCAGTGTCTCACCCAATCATTCCACATCCTTTATTTTATTGTGCACTGTCATCTGGATCTGTGTATTCCCAATTGATTTCGAGAAAAATCACAGAATGCTACCAGAGGTGGAAAAGCTTTCCCAACAGAGCCTCAATTACCCTCCACACGACCACGGGACCCGACAACGACAGGTATCTTGGTCGGCCACTGCTCGGACTACCAGCTCAGTGGGCAGCCTTCATATTGTGTCCTATTGATCTACCTGTCATGACCGATGCTCCTGTGCGCTCTTCTCGAGAGATTGCGCCAGCTCGAAAGTAACTCACCGAATCTTGTGCGTTTGTGCACCATGGTTAATGCCATGCAGGGGGTGTTTGTATGGTCTTTAAGCCCGACCAGACTATCGGCGAAGGCTATGCAGCCATCTCAGATCGACAATGCCTGGAGGCGAGTGAACTGCAGCCGTGCCTCATCGCCGTAAGAGCCTCAATTCCTCACATTGGGACATAATTGATTTATGGTATTGAAGTTGAGGTATTAAAGATATTATCGCTCTCGATGTTTGGCTGTCGGTGAACCCATGAGGTGCCCGTTGGCGATTCCATTGCTCTCAGCGGGCTAACTGCGCGGAAGGAAAGTGCGTTGTCCTGAGCAAGCGGTTCGACGGCAGTGCATTGCAGCAGCTCCGACCTCTAACCGTCTTGTTGTTGTCATTCGTGTCTTGATTGTCAGCCGCTGGCGTGAGACATGCACGACCTCTTCAACGTGTTGCGATGCCACCATCGAGTGTGTCACAGACGCGCCTCGTGGCTCAAGCAGCCATCGATCGTCTCCATTCTTGTGGCAACTTGCGCCTGAATGCAGTGCACCGCGACTGAAATCGACATCATCATGTTATCGGCAAGCGCTAGAGGAGCCTATCGTACAATTGGCCACGGTTCCCGCGCCCATCTTCACGACCAGTCCTCGAATGGCTGCAAATGTCGCCGCCGGGCCATCGCCGCCGCCAACCGCGCTCAGCAGGATCCAGCTCGATATTCCGCCTGCTAAGGCGATGCAGGTGCCCACCCTGACACCTGGAGCGACGGCCTGCGAGTGCACAACATCCTCTATTTCGGTTCGCACGCTGGTCGTGTCTCTGTTTCCTGCGTGGTGATTTACTGACCCACCCCTAGCAGTTCAACGGGTCGTTGAAAGCCATCCCAGCTTCGCTTCAGTCTCATTGATGTGCGCATACCTTCTCTATCGATGGACTCACTGATCAAGCGCACCAACATTCGCACCGCGCCACAGGCCAATGATCCCTTGTCGAAGCAAGCGGCAGCAAAGTTCTCCACGATTCTAACTTTGGCAAAGACAGCAGTATTGCAACTGGAGAAGGACATCCAGCAGTAGAACTATTGAAACCATCCTCCACCGGTCTGCACTCCCATTCGACCAGTTTGTGGTTGAAGAAGTGAAGGAAATGTTTTGATGCCGGTGCCTTTGAAGTGTCTCGGTGCTCAGCAGGGCCAAAGGCTTGTCCACCGCAGGCGGCTGCCTACTCCGCTCGTCGATGCCCGGTACAGCACATTATAAACGACGAACGCGATGGCTGGTGGCAGGGTATTGCAGTGGGACTCCCCGCAGCTGTGGCATCCGTTCTTACTAACCTGCACTGAGAAACTGCAACTACGACGCTGCACACTAGCTTAAAGAGGTGTGCGAATACCGTGGCATCCGCCAGTGCTGTCCTCGTTCAGGCCTCGGCAGCCATCGATGCAGTAGCAATAGTCAGACCTCCCTCTCTGCATACCTGGCTGTTCTCGGGCTGCAAACGAGCTTCGTATGGCCGAACAATCCTTGCTGTGCGCACAGACACCTCGCAACCATGAAGAGAGTGCGTCGGCACTTCCACCGGGGCCCAACCCCAGCGAACACGCTCCATCGTAGGTACAGCATTACTGCCTTACCCGTCGGTCGAACATGTATCCAACGCGACTGTTGAGGATGAATCGAGTGGCGCCTTGGCAGGAGCCTCCGGCGTAAGTCAGCTCTGGAGATCAACGCACACT